>CM039599.1:583229-843430 GCA_022457205.1 Saccharum spontaneum
GTGGCAAAACAATCTGTTGTTGAGCGTGGATAACAGATGCAAGATGAACCTATATGCGGAGCTATGGCTAGTCACACAATATGACAGTAAGGATTAGCAATTAAGGAATGCAGATTAGTGATTGTTTAATCTGGATCCAAAGTACAAATCATAGGTGCTGGCTAAGACGTGTCAAGACATAATGCAACAAGGTGAAAACAAAGGATGAAGGAAAGAACTCACAGAACAAGCAAATAGCCCAGATTTTTCCTTTTTCCTGAATTTTCCCTGATTTTTCCAAAAGGCACTAATAGGAATCAAACTTTTTTATTTTTTCACTATTTTTTTTATATTTTTCTCTGAACAAGGATCAAAAAAGATGCAACCACAAAAATGGGCACCTACAACTGAGGTGGGATGTGGTCTACAGAAATACAGCACGTTCTCTGAAAAGCATGCAAAAACTTTGACAATATTTTTTCTTTACTTTCCTGAATTTTTTTTGGCAATTTTGATGAAACCAAACAGGGCAAAACCAAAGTGGCGAAACAATCTGTTGTTGAGCGTGGGTAACAGTTGCAAGATGAACCTGTGCTGATAGAAGAATATGTGGAGCTATGGGTAGGCACACAATATGCCAACAAGGATTAGCAATTAACGAATGCAGATTAGCGATAGTTCAATCCGGATCCAAATTACAAATCACAGGTGCTGGCTAAGATGTGTCGAGACGTGGCGCAACAAGGTGAAAACAAAGGACGATGGAAAGAACTCACCGAACAAGCAAATAGCCTGGATTTTTCCCTTTTCCTGAATTTTTCCCTCATTTTTCCAAAAGGCACTAGTAGGAATCAAACTTTTTCTTTTTTCACTATTTTTTATATTTTTCTCTTAACAAGGATCAAAAAAAGATGCAACCACAAAAATTGGCACCTACAACTGAGGTGGGATGTGGTCTATAGAAATACAGCACGTTCTCTGAAAAGCGTGCAAAAACTTTGATAATTATCTTTCTTTATTTTCCCGAATTTTTTCGGCAATTTTGATGAAACCAAACAGGGCAAAGCCAAAGTGGCAAAACAATCTGTTGTTGAGCGTGGGTAATAGTTGCAAGATGAACCTGTATGTGGAGCTTTGGGTAGGCACACAATATGACAGTAAGGATTAGCAATTAACGAATGCAGATTAGTGATTGTTTAATCTGGAACCAAACTACAAATCATAGGTGCTAGCTAAGATGTGTCGAGACATAATGCATCAAGGTGAAAACAAAGGATGATGGAAAGAACTCACAAAACAGGCAAATAGCCCAGATTTTGACTTTTTCCTGAATTTTCCCTGATTTTTCCAAAATGCACTAATAGGAATCAAACTTTTTTATTTTTTCACTATTTTTTTATATTTTTCTCTAAACAAGGATCAAAGAAGATGCAACCACAAAAATGGGCACCTACAACTAAGGTGGGATGTGGTCTACAGAAATACAACACGTTCTTTGAAAAGCATGCAAAAACTTTGATAATTTTTTCTTTACTTACTCGATTTTTTTTGGCAATTTTGTTGAAACCAAACACGGCAAAACCAAAGTGGCGAAACAATCTGTTGTTGAGCGTGGGTAACAGTTGCAAGATGAACCTATGCTGATAGAAGAATATGTGGAGCTATGGGTAGGCACACAATATGACAACAAGGATTAGCAATTAACGAATGTAGATTAGCGATAGTTCAATCCGGATCCAAAGTACAAATCACAGGTGCTGGCTAAGATGTGTCAAGACGTGGCGCAACAAGGTGAAAACAAAGGACGATGGAAAGAACTCACCGAACAAGCAAATAGCCTGGATTTTTCCTTTTTCCTGAATTTTTCCCTGATTTTGATAAAACCAAACAGGGCAAAGCCAAAGTGGCAAAACAATCTGTTGTTGAGCGTGGGTAACAGTTGCAAGATGAACCTGTATGTGGAGCTATGGGTAGTCACACAATATGACGTTAAGGATTAGCAATTAACAAATGTAGATTAGTGATTGTTTAATCCGGATCCGAAGTACGAATCATAGGTGCTGGCTAAGACGTGTCAAGACATAATGCAACAAGGTGAAAAGAAAGGATGATGGAAAGAACTCACAGAACAAGCAAATAGCCAGATTTTTCCTTTTTCCAGAATTTTCCCTGCTTTTTCCAAAAGGCACTAATAGGAATCAAACTTTTTTATTTTTTCACTATTTTTTTATATTTTTCTCTGAATAAGGATCAAAAAAAGATGCAACCACAAAAATGGGCACCTACAGCTGAGGTGGGACGTGGTCTACAGAAATACAGCACGTTCTCTGAAAAGCGTGCAAAAACTTTGACAATTTTCTTTCTTTATTTTCCCGAATTGTTTTGGCAATTTTGATGAAACCAAACAGGGCAAAGCCAAAGGGGCAAAACAATCTGTTGTTGAGGGTGGGTAACAGTTGCAAGATGAACCTGTATGCAGAGCTATGGGTAGTCACACAATATGACAGTAAGGATTAGCTATTAACGAATGCAGATTACTGATTATTTAATCCAGATCCAAAGTACAAATCATAGGTGCTGGCTAAGACCTGTCAAGACATAATGCAACAAGGTGAAAACAAAGGATGATGGAAAGAACTCACAGAACAAGCAAATATCCCAGATTTTCCTTTTTTTCCTGAATTTTCCCTGATTTTTCCAAAAGGCACTAATAGCAATCAAACTTTTTTGTTTTTTCACTATTTTTTTATATTTTTCTCTAAATAAGGATCAAAAAAAGATGTAACCACAAAAATGGGCACACACAACTGAGGTGGGATGTGGTCTATAGAAATACAACACATTCTCTGAAAAGCGTGCAAAAACTTTGATAATTTTTTTCTTTACTTTCCCAAATTTTTTTGGCAATTTTGATGAAACCAAACAGGGCAAAACCAAAGTGGCGAAACAATCTGTTGTTGAGCGTGGGTAACAGTTGCAAGATGAACCTGTGCTGATATAAGAATATGTGGAGCTATGGGTAGGCACACCATATGACAACAAGGATTAGCAATTAACGAATGCAGATTAGCGATAGTTCAATCCGGATCCAAAGTACAAATCACAGGTGCTGGCTAAGACGTGTTGAGACGTAGTGCAACAAGGTGAAAACAAAGGACGATGGAACGAACTCACAGAACAAGCAAATAGCCTTGATTTTTCCTTTTTCCTGAATTTTTCCCTAATTTTTCCAAAAGGCACTAGTAGGAATCAAACTTTTTCTTTTTTTCACTATTTTTTTATATTTTTCTCTTAAGAAGGATAAAAAATATGCAATCACAAAAATTGGCACCTACAACTGAGGTGGGATGTGGTCTACAGAAATACAGCACGTTCTCTGAAAAGCGTGCAAAAACTTTGACAATTTTCTTTCTTTATTTTCCTGAACTTTTTCGGCAATTTTGATGAAACCAAACAGGGTAAAGCCAAAGTGGCAAAACAATCTGTTGTTGAGCGTGGGAAACAGTTGCAAGATGAACCTGTATGTGGAGCTTTGGGTAGTCACACAATATGACAGTAAGGATTAGCAATTAACGAATGCAGATTAGTGATTGTTTAATCTGGAACCAAACTACAAATCATAGGTGCTAGCTAAGATGTGTCGAGACGTGGCGCAACAAGGTGAAAACAAAGGATGATGGAAAGAACTCACAGAACAGGCAAATAGCCCAGATTTTTCCTTTTTCCTGAATTTTCCCCGATTTTTCCAAAAGGCACTAATAGGAATCAAACTTTTTTATTTTTTCACTATTTTTTTTATATTTTTCTCTAAACAAGGATCAAAGAAGATGCAACCACAAAAATGGGCACCTACAACTAAGGAGCGATGTGGTCTACAGAAATACAACACGTTCTTTGAAAAGCATGCAAAAACTTTGATAATTTTTTCTTTACTTACTCGAATTTTTTTGGCAATTTTGTTGAAACCAAACACGGCAAAACCAAAGTGGCGAAACAATCTGTTGTTGAGCGTGGGTAACAGTTGCAAGATGAACCTATGCTGATAGAAGAATATGTGGAGCTATGGGTAGGCACACAATATGACAACAAGGATTAGCAATTAACGAATGTAGATTAGCGATAGTTCAATCCGGATCCAAAGTACAAATCACGGGTGCTGGCTAAGATGTGTCGAGACGTGGCGCAACAAGGTGAAAACAAAGGACGATGGAAAGAACTCACCGAACAAGCAAATAGCCTGGATTTTTCCTTTTTCCTGAATTTTTCCCTGATTTTGATAAAACCAAACAGGGCAAAGCCAAAGTGGCAAAACAATCTGTTGTTGAGCGTGGGTAACAGTTGCAAGATGAACCTGTATGTGGAGCTATGGGTAGTCACACAATATGACGTTAAGGATTAGCAATTAACAAATGCAGATTAGTGATTGTTTAATCCGGATCCAAAGTACGAATCATAGGTGCTGGCTAAGACGTGTCAAGACATAATGCAACAAGGTGAAAAGAAAGGATGATGGAAAGAACTCACAGAACAAGCAAATAGCCAGATTTTTCCTTTTTCCAGAATTTTCCTTGATTTTTCCAAAAGGCACTAATAGGAATCAAACTTTTTTATTTTTTCACTATTTTTTTATATTTTTCTCTGAATAAGGATCAAAAAAAGATGCAACCACAAAAATGGGCACCTACAGCTGAGGTGGGACGTGGTCTACAGAAATACAGCATGTTCTCTGAAAAGCGTGCAAAAACTTTGACAATTTTCTTTCTTTATTTTCCCGAATTGTTTTGGCAATTTTGATGAAACCAAACAGGGCAAAGCCAAAGGGGCAAAACAATCTGTTGTTGAGGGTGGGTAACAGTTGCAAGATGAACCTGTATGCGGAGCTATGGGTAGTCACACAATATGACAGTAAGGATTAGCTATTAACGAATGCAGATTACTGATTATTTAATCCGGATCCAAAGTACAAATCATAGGTGCTGGCTAAGACCTGTCAAGACATAATGCAACAAGGTGAAAACAAAGGATGATGGAAAGAACTCATAGAACAAGCAAATATCCCAGATTTTCCTTTTTTCCTGAATTTTCCCTGATTTTTCCAAAAGGCACTAATAGCAATCAAACTTTTTTGTTTTTTCACTATTTTTTTATATTTTTCTCTAAATAAGGATCAAAAAAAGATGCAACCACAAAAATGGGCACACACAACTGAGGTGGGATGTGGTCTATAGAAATACAGCACATTCTCTAAAAAGCGTGCAAAAACTTTGACAATTTTTTTCTTTACTTTCCCAAATTTTTTTGGCAATTTTGATGAAACCAAACAGGGCAAAACCAAAGTGGCGAAACAATCTGTTGTTGAGCGTGGGTAATAGTTGCAAGATGAACCTGTGCTGATATAAGAATATGTGGAGCTATGGGTAGGCACACCATATGACAACAAGGATTAGCAATTAACGAATGCAGATTAGCGATAGTTCAATCCGGATCCAAAGTACAAATCACAGGTGCTGGCTAAGACGTGTTGAGACGTAGTGCAACAAGGTGAAAACAAAGGACGATGGAACGAACTCACAGAACAAGCAAATAGCCTTGATTTTTCCTTTTTCCTGAATTTTTCCCTAATTTTTCCAAAAGGCACTAGTAGGAATCAAACTTTTTCTTTTTTTCACTATTTTTTATATTTTTCTCTTAAGAAGGATAAAAAATATGCAATCACAAAAATTGGCACCTACAACTAAGGTGGGATGTGGTCTACAGAAATACAGCACGTTCTCTGAAAAGCGTGCAAAAACTTTCACAATTTTCTTTCTTTATTTTCCTGAACTTTTTCGGCAATTTTGATGAAACCAAACAGGGCAAAGCCAAAGTGGCAAAACAATCTGTTGTTGAGCGTGGGTAACAGTTGCAAGATGAACCTGTATGTGGAGCTTTGGGTAGTCACACAATATGACAGTAAGGATTAGCAATTAACCAATGCAGATTAGTGATTGTTTAATCCGGATCCAAAGTACAAATCATAGGTGCTGGCTAAGACGTGTCGAGGCATAATGCATCAAGGTGAAAACAAAGGATGATGGAAAGAACTCATAGAATAAGCAAATAGCCCAGATTTTTCCTTTTTCCTGAATTTTCCCTGATTTTTCCAAAAGGCACTAATAGGAATCAAACTTTTTTATTTTTTCACTATTTTTTTATATTTTTCTCTGAACAAGGATAAAAAAAGATGCAACCACAAAAATGGGCACCTACAACTGAGGTGGGATGTGGTCTACAGAAATACAGCACATTCTCTGAAAATGTTACACCCAAAATTTTCTATTTTGGGTTGTGCATGAAAAATACTAAATAAAATAAATGATTTCAATAATTGAATAAATTTATTAGATAAGTTAAGTTGCTGCTAATTTAAATATAGAAAATTGTGGTTTTAAATTTTTTTATATTAATTTGATAATGTGGTGTTTGTGTGATGCTTGTCTTTGGTGTTGGTGAGTGCTATTATTTTTTTCAAAATACCATAGGACGACGTTTGCTTCTCCTCAGAAATTTTTTTTTGGCATTTTCTGGTTTTAAAATTTTAATTTCTGTGAGCATAATCTAATTTTTAGATGCTCCAAATTATTATCATGAGCTCCAAATACTTTATTTGGGTTCCTCATGTTCCATAATGTCTCTGGAAAATTCCCTCGAATTTTCGGAGCTTTCGGAGTATTTTTCGCGGCTTAAATAATAATTCTGGACTTTTCTAGAATTATTTTATCCACGAAATTAATTAATTCCGAAAATAAATAAATATCTCATTTTTCCCAACGCTCAAGGCCTGTGTGCAATAATCATCAAGGCCTATGTCTTTATTTACTAATGGGCTTTAATATTAATTAGGCCTATTAGTAAAGATGGAGGGTGCAACGTCAATTAGCACCATATCGCTAGTTGACATGGAGGTGGGGAGTTTTCCTCCCTATATATACGTACCTACCCCATGGGCAAAGCACACCAAAACTACCGTAAAGGAAGCCCCTAGTTTGGGTATTCCTCATGTAGTAAATTAGATTTTTCCCTCCTATCTCTACTATACATCGTCTCCAACATCTCAACTGGCCCTTGCATCCATCGTCACCCTGATCTCCTCATCTACTGCCACTCGGCCATCCAAACTCCTGAGCAACATCGCTGGGTTTGCATGAAGGTTGGACAACGCCCTGGTTGTCACACCCATTTATCGACCAAATGGAATGCTTACCCTTATGTGCGCCCAGAGATCAATCACACATAAGTTCACAAATTATAACAGAAGTATCATGGCAAATGTTATTACATCACGATATTTAAACACTTAGTCTTAACACAAATGTAGCGGAAGTATAAATAAAAATCTCTCGTGGTAGCTCCAGTCACAGGTACATTGACTGGTTGACAGCAAGACTAGTAATCCTTAGGGAAGTAGGCATAGTAGTCACCATTACCTCCATCTGTTACCCATCCGGGATTTTTATCCAAATAAGAAAAATAAACAAGCGTAAGTACATCTCGTACTCAACAAGTGTAACATGGGGTTCATGAGGCTCAAAAAGGCATAATCATTGGTTTATCAGCATGTAGCTTTTAGTTAACATGATTTTAGCATATCAATAGAATCAAAAGGTCTCAATGTAAACAATAAACATATGATCCATGTGAAATGATTAATGAATAGCAAAAACATAAACATAAACAATTATTCAACTATTCTATAAGGGTCCAAGGCCACTCGTGACCGTGAGCACGGCTGTTATAACAGTTCTACACTCTGCAGAGGTTGTACACTTTCACTGTGAGTCGTGTTACCCAAATGCCCGGGTTAATTACTCCCAAAACACTACCAAGGTGAGCAGGCAGGGTAAACACTATGAAGTCTTTCGAAGGTTCGTTTAACAAGTTAGGGCCATTAGATTCACTTGGCAAACAGATGTAGAGCCCCCTTCCAAATGGCACAATAACCCGCAGCCTATACACATAAGGACAGAGGTCGCACTATACCCGATTCGTCAAGCCATTCTTACGCCAAAAAGGTTACCTCTAACAAGCTAGAAAAGGTCCTTCTATATGACTAAAGCCAGAGCCATATAGCCCCCACAGTTGTACTGTAAATCCTGGATTGTCGCTTATAGATGAGTCCTTATGGAGAGCAATTAGAGCATCAAAGTAACCCACATGCTCTAATCCCCTTTAAACATTAATCAAAATCATCTTTTAATGTTTATTGCATATTCCTCTAATCAATTTACATGATCATAGTCCATGTTTAAGCACTAGCAATACTACTCCATGCATCACAATAGGTACCAAGGTATAGGATCAATCGCTAAGTCATCCTTAACAAGGAATAAATGCATACTGATATTAATTGCATAAGGTGAGGCCTTGCTCAAACTGGTCCTGAAGATCTTGCTCGTAGTAAGGCTCTTGATCTCCAACGAATTGCTCACCGTCTATACTCGATCAACCAATATCAACAACACACATCCAGAGGCAATCATGCATAGATAAACAAGCTATAATTAGAACAATGCACCAACAGTAATAAAATAAGATAAAAAGTCTTTAAAACGAATCTACAACTCGCTAGGATCACACAGACGCGAAGATCACGAAAAACAGAGCTAAAACGACAAAGTTATGAATTTCCAAAGATTTCCTATAGAAAAATAAATACTTTAATAAAATAAATTAATCCAAACCTACTGTACAGTTGCATCATTAGATAGAGCTCGCAAATATGAATCTAACGCAATTTGAATGGATCAAATCGGAGTTAAAACGAAGATTCTACGACTAAAACAAATTGAATGGCAAAACTGTAAATATCAGAAAGCGTATTTTTCTTTTTCCGAAAAGAATTACGTTTTCATTTAATCAAAACGTATTTTCCCGGTTTATGCTTTGGACTGCGGGTTAGATAACACAAAAGTTCAGGGTCTCTTTTACAAAAGTTCACACGAACCGGTATCATTAAATAAGATCCGTTCGTTTTAGATCGGACGGTCCAGATCGATCGGGGGAGGGGACGGGCGGCACGCCTGCCGAAAACAGCCCGACGGCGACCCTCCGCGGCGGTGCCATGGCCGGGACATCACCGGAGTTGGCTTCTCGGCGATCTTGACCACCAAACGACACGCGACCGGTACCAACAGAAAGAGGACCTCGGCGCGAACTCACCCGCGTAGAAGATAGGACCGGAGGACGGGCTGAGGGCGGTGGTTAGCTCGGCAAGGCGGCGGTGGAGGCGGTGCTTCGGGTGTAGCCACCCCGAGGCGATGTAGCTGCGATTTAGGGTCGGATGTGGAGCGGGGAGGGGCGACGGCTCCGTTTTTATAGTCCGGAGGCCTCGGTAAGTAAGGAAAGGGAGGGATTGGGAGATCGAGTCGGATCGGTTGAAGAAGGAAAGGTGAATCCCGCCGTCGTCGAGAGGAAGAAGAAAGGAAGGTGGAAGACAGCCGCTGACAGGCGGGTCCTACTTGTCGGCGACTCAAACAAAAACGGCGAAGGAAGGAGAGGGAGGATGGGCCGTCGAAGCAGGCCGGTCAAGCGGGCCGCGCGCATGCGATGACGGGCCGCAGTGGCTGGGCTTGGCCCACGCGGGCGAAGGAAGGAGAGGGAGGATGGGCCGCCGAAGCAGGCCGGGGGTTGGGCTGGGGTAGAAGAAGCGGCCCAAGCAGAAATAATCCCTTTTCTTTTTATTTTCCTATTCTTTTCCAAATCCATTTTTCAAATGATTTTCAAATCAAATTTGAATTTGATTTAAACCACTCAATACAAAACTTCAAATGCAGCAGCATGAATGCTCAATCATGTTTCTACCCTTATATTTGATTTTAAATTTATAAAATTATTCTTATTCTAAATTTGCATGCTTCACAAAATTAAATAAAAATCACATTTTTCCTATTTTTCTTCTCTTAAAAATTTAGGGTGTTACAATTCTACCCCCCTTAAAATGAATATCGTCCCGAGATTCGACCGGTGCTTACTCAAACAGTTGCGGGTAGGTTTTTCTCAAATCCTCTTCTCGTTCCCAAGTAGCCTCTTCTGCGGTATACCGATTCCACTGTACTTTACACATTTTGATTGTTCTACTTCTTGTGACTCTGTCCGCAGTCTCCAAAATTTTAATCGGAAACTCCTCATATGTAAGATCCTCCTTAACAGTGAGTTCCTCTATCGGAATCTGTTCTTCTGGTACTCGTAAACATTTCTTCAATTGGGACACATGGAACACATCATGTACACCTGCCAAACTTTCAGGTAATTCCAACTGATATGCCACTTCACCACGTCTCTCTATAATCTTGAAAGGTCCAATATATCTTGGTGCCAATTTACCCTTCATGTTAAACCTCTTCACACTTCTCATGGGTGACACTTTCAAGTAGACATAATCCCCTACCTCAAAAGTCAACTCCCTTCTGCGAGTGTCAGCATAACTTTTCTGTCTGGACTGTGCTATTTTTAGATTATCTCTAATCATTCTCACTTTCTTTTCAGCATCCTTTAATACATCAGGCCCAAACACTTGACTCTCCCCTGTCTGATTCCAGAACAACGGGGTCCTACACTTTCGTCCATACAGAGCCTCAAACGGTGCCATTTGAAGACTCTTCTGATAACTATTGTTATAGGAGAACTCTGCGTATGGCAAACTCTTATCCCAGCTAGTACCATATTGTAAAGCACAAGCTCTCAACATATCTTCCAATATCTAATTAATTCTCTCTGTTTGACCATCTGTCTGGGGATGATAAGCTGTACTAAAATTTAGTTTGGTCCCCAATGATTCATGTATCTTTTGCCAATAATGAGATGTAAACTGAGTACCTCGATCAGACACAATCTTCTTAGGAACTCCATGTAGAATCACTATTCTTTCCATATACAACTCTGCCAGTTTCGCACTGCTATATGTAGTCTTCACAGGCAGAAAATGAGCAACCTTAGTCAGACGATCCACTATCACCCAAATTGAATCATATCCTCTTTGAGTCCGTGGTAACCCAACTATAAAATCCATACCGACCTCTTCCCATTTCCACTCGGGTATCTGCATAGGTTGTAACAATCCTGCAGGTCTCTGATGTTCCGCTTTCACCCTTTGACAAGTGTCACACAAGGCAACATACTCAGCTACGTCTCTCTTTAAACCATACCACCAATATTTCTCTTTCAGATCTAAGTACATCTTAGTACTCCCCGGATGTATGGAATAAGCTGACTCATGAGCTTCACGCAGAATTGCCATTCGGATATCCTTATCTTCGGGCACACACAGCCTTTTCCCAAACCATAGCGCACCACTTTCATCTTTACGGAATCCTAGAGATTTACCTTTCGCTATGTTTTCAGCTATCTCTCTCAACTTTTCATCCTTCTGCTAACCTTTACGGATTTCTTGCTCCAGAGTAGGCTCTAATACTAGTTCCACTGAATTAGTAGTAAATCCCAAGTTCAGATGCTTGCACTCAGCACATAATTCTTTTGGCATAGGCATTACTTGTATTTCATTTGCATAACTTTTCCTACTAAGAGCATCAGCAATAACGTTGGCCTTTCCGGGATGATAATGCACCTCTAGATCATAGTCTTTTATCAACTCCAACCATCTACGCTGCCTCAAGTTCAAATCCGCTTGAGTGAAGATATACCTTAGACTCTTGTGATCAGTGTATATATCACTCTTGTGTCCAATCAAATAATGTCTCCATATCTTTAATGCATGAACTACTGCAGCTAATTCCAAATCATGAGTAGGGTAATTTAACTCATGCTTCCTCAACTGCCTCGATGCATATGCCACAACTCTACCTTCTTGCATCAGAACACATCCCAAACCCAATCGAGGTGCATCACAATAGATAGAGAAAGGTTTATTCAGATCTGGCAAAACTAAGACGGGTGCAGTAGTCAATCTTTTCTTTAATTCCTCAAAATTAGCCTGACACTTCTCGGACCACACAAACTTGGCATTCTTCTCCAACAATGCAGTCATTGGTTTTGCAAGCTTGGAAAATCCCTCTATAAATCTCCTATAATAACCAGCCAATCCCAAAAAGCTACGGATCTCACTTGCATTGATAGGTGGTTTCCAGTTCAATACATCTTTCACCTTGCCAGGATCTACTGATATTCCTCCATTTGAAACAATGTGACCCAGAAAAGAAACTTCCTTCAGCCAAAACTCACATTTACTCCTTTTTGCATATAGTTGGTGTTCTCTGAGCTTCTGCAAGACCAACCTCAAATGTTCAGCATGTTCTTCCTCCGTCTTGGAAAACACTAGTATATCATCAATGAATACCACTACAAACTTGTCCAGATATTCCATGAACACCTTATTCATTAAATACATGAAGTATGCAGGAGCATTAGTCAAACCAAAGGACATCACTGTATACTCATATAACCCATAACGTGTGGTAAATGCTGTCTTGGGTATATTCCTGGCACGAATCTTCAATTGATGATATCCAGAGCGAAGATCAATCTTGGAGAATACACAAGCTCCTCTCAACTGATCAAACAGGTCATCAATTCTAGGCAATGGATACTTGTTCTTAATAGTAACCTCATTAAGAGACCGATAATCTACACACATCCTCTGAGTTCCATCTTTCTTATCCACAAAAATCACTGGTGCTCCCCATGGTGAAGAACTAGGACGAATAAAACCCTTATCCTGCAACTCCTTAATTTGTTTCTTAAGTTCTTCTAATTCATTTACTCCCATTCTATATGGACGCTTAGCTATAGGTGCAGTTCTAGGTAATAATTCAATAATAAATTCAATGTCACGGTCTGGTGGCATACCTGGCAATTCCTCTGGAAACACATCTGGGAACTCCTCCACAACTGGATCTTCCTGGTTGGCACCATCATTGAGCTGGTTCACTGTAGCGGTCTCTTGTTTTTGCACTTTTACTTCAACCCTAATTCTATCACCCTTTGGTGTTGTCAGCACAACTGATTTATCCTTACACTAAATCTCTGCTTGTTGTTGCATCATCCAATCCATTCCCAAAATAAGATCAATCCTAGTTGTTCTCAATACTATAGGGCTAACTGTAAACTCTACCCCCTTAAGTTGAGACTAATTGGAAGACAGCGATAAGATGCTGGCATGCTTCCACCTGAGTTTACTAAGATAGGGTTCTTCATGGCACACAAATGGATTCTATGTATTCTAACAAATGATTGTGATATGAAAGAATGTGATGCTCCAGAATAAAAAAGAACAGTGGCAGGAGTAGAGTGGACATCGAACGTACCAAGCATAACTTCTGGCTCCTCCACTGCAGTTTCCTGGGACAAGTGATTCACCCTTCCCGAGTTAAGTGCGGGCTTCTGGTGGCTGCTCTGTCTCTGAGGAGTCTGCTGGTTAGGCTTCTCCGGACAATTGTAAGACAAGTGACCTTCTTTTCCACATCGGAAACACCTGTTGGGAGTATTGGGAGCACTGGTCTTTGCAGGAGTGTTGTTGGAAGGACCCTGACACTGCGCTTGATTCCTATTCTGCTGTGGTGGACGTTGGTTGCTATTCTATGGCTGGAATGGGGGACGTTGCGGGAACTGTCCACGGAATGGGGCCTGACCACGATTCCACTGTCCAGAAGGAGGCCTCTGCGGAGTATTATGTTGAAAACCAGTACGTGGACGGGTGTTGCTATTGGAGGCTTGTCCCTGTAACCTCTTCCTCTTTGCATCCATTTCTTTGCGCTTGTTATCTACCACGATAGCGCGATTCACAAGCGTCTGAAAGTTAGGATAGGTATTGGACATCAACTGCAACTGTAGTCCATCATATAATCCCTTCAAGAAGCGGCGCTGCTTATCATTGTCATTGGCCACCTCATGTGGAGCATATCGTGACAATTGAGCAAACTTGTCACGGTACTCAGCTACAGTCATTGACCCTTGGGTCAGGTTCCTGAATTCCTCCGCCTTCAATTCTATCATTCCTTCAGGTATATGGTAAGCCCTGAAGTTCTCTCTAAACTCCTGCCAGGTGACTGCAGGAGCATTGGCAGGACGACCATACTCATATGACTCCCACCAATCCTGAGCTTCTCCCTGAAGTTGCCCAGAAGCGAACAACACCTTCTGTCGGTCATCACATTGTGCAATAGTGAGTTGTTTCTCCACAGCACGAAGCCAATCATCGGCCTCCAAAGGATCAGCAGCATGTGTGAACACTGGGGGACGACCCTTCAAAAATTCACCACGCTTATCACGTGGGTGAACCCTAGCAACTGGCTGATTTTGTTGATTCTGCACCAGTTGTTGCATCAACTGCGTCTGTACTGCCAGCAGCTGCTCGATAGTTGGTGGCGGTGGTGGTGGTGGATTTGGGGGAATGTTTCCACGACCTCTGCCTCTTCCTCTTCCGGCCATCTGCCACCCATAAACATGCAAACTTTAAGAATTCCAGGTTATCAACCACTTATAAGATTAAGAATGAGATCTGAAAGTTTTCTAGACGAGTAGCAATATTGACAGTTCAGTATTTCAATCATATCTCGGGCTACAGAAGTCCAAAAGAGGCGTGCTTTATATGGTTGGAAAGCTTATGAAATTATCCACAATTTCTATTCAGACCTCAAGACCAGATTCTGTCGTTAAGACTATGAAAAATAAGGCGTAACAGAAACTGTTCCAGATTCCAGACTGTGCAGAAACTTTAATTTGTGAAAATTATATCTCTCGAACCAGATTAGGTAAAAAGGTGATTCCAGTGGCATTTGAAAGATGCTTGAGTCTAGTTTCTCTCATAAAAATTTCATAAAGGTTGCACGAACCGTTTTTAAACTATAGCAGAAACATTAGAGACTGCTCCAGAAAACAGCAAGGACAGAAATGAGATAATATCAAACCCAACTATTATTCCCTGACTATTAAACTTATTATTATTAAGAACGGAACTTGTAGACATGCCTACAAGTCCAGACACTCAAACAAAGATCCAACTCACACATAAGCATAATAATAAAGCAACTAGCACACCAAGGTTCAAACCACACGACAGACTCGACTGACTCAACTGACGTTACTAAGAACGTTCTTATTACATAAAGGACTCCTACTTCCTAAGGAAGTGGCTCATGCTCTAATATCTCGTAGATCTTGGGCATGCCTTGGTTTGCTCGGAGCTCATCAATGGTTGCTTGGCATCTCTTGATAGTCTTCCCTTGTGCCCTCACCATCTCTTCTAGTTGCAGCTTCCTGTCCATCATATCATAGACAAAGTTCACCATCACCCGAGGTAGTGGCTCTAGCTGCACTGGATCTGTCATAGCCCATCCAAGCTCGGGGTGTGCACGAGGAAGGAAGCGATGAATGTCATGCTTCATAAGGTTAAAGCGAAGATAGCGAAGACCCATACATGCTTCAAAAGCAGCATCATCAATGCTATCCTCTATAGTAGCTCGATGTCCCACATGAGAGAACATCCTGTCCAGCTGATATGCCCCCTTGTCTTGCTTGTGTGCAAAGATGCTTGCCCTTGCCTTCCAGTACGTGTCCTCCAGTGGATGAGTGTACTCCCAGCAGACGTACTCCACGGCTGGATGCCAATCAGCGAAGTAAGCGGTGAGCATCCCCACTAGGCGAATATGAGAGACAGCATCCCCTCCATTCCTGTGGTAGATCCTCACAGTCCACCCCATTGGAGGAGGTGGCATATCTTCAGGAGCTTCATGTGGTGGAGACAGGGGTTGTACTCCTCCATTAGCTTCCTCCTCACCATCTTCAATCTCGACGATTTCTGGATCTTCTTCAGGCTCAGTCTCTTCCTGGGGAGGTGCTAGTGCTTGGACTGGTGCTATAGGGGTCTGTTCCTATTCCTGAGGTTCTGGCTCTTGTGGCTCTTCAGTTGCAAGCAGGGCACGAGGTGGGTAGTATCCTCCAAAGCTGATGCGGGCAGTCTTACGGTCACGAGTCATCTACAGAATTTTTAGATGAAGTTAGAATAGAGGCAAAATTTCGTAATAGAATGAGACATAAGAAGCATAAAAATTTATCAAATAACAAGAGCAAGATAGTGAGCATAAAAATAGTGTAAAGATGATACTAAATCGACCATTTCTAGCTAGGCTTGCGTCCTACAGTCAACAAGAGCTCTGATACCAATTTGTCACACCCATTTATCGACCAAATGGAATGCTTACCCTTATGTGCGCCCAGAGATCAATCACACATAAGTTCACAAATTATAACAGAAGTATCATGGCAAATGTTATTACATCACGATATTTAAACACTTAGTCTTAACACAAATGTAGCGGAAGTATAAATAAAAATCTCTCGTGGTAGCTCCAGTCACAGGTACATTGACTGGTTGACAGCAAGACTAGTAATCCTCAGGGAAGTAGGCATAGTAGTCACCATTACCTCCATCTGTTACCCATCCGGGATTTTTATCCAAATAAGAAAAATAAACAAGCGTAAGTACATCTCGTACTCAACAAGTGTAACATGGGGTTCATGAGGCTCAAAAAGGCATAATCATTGGTTTATCAGCATGTAGCTTTTAGTTAACATGATTTTAGCATATCAATAGCATCAAAAGGTCTCAATGTAAACAATAAACATATGATCCATGTGAAATGATTAATGAATAGCAAAAACATAAACATAAACAATTATTCAACTATTCTATAAGGGTCCAAGGCCACTCGTGACCGTGAGCACGGCCGTTATAACAGTTCTACACTCTGCAGAGGTTGTACACTTTCACTGTGAGTCGTGTTACCCAAATGCCCGGGTTAATTACTCCCAAAACACTACCAAGGTGAGCAGGCAGGGTAAACACTATGAAGTCTTTCGAAGGTTCGTCTAACAAGTTAGGGCCATTAGATTCACTCGGCAAACAGATGTAGAGCCCCCCTTCCAAATGGCACAATAACCCGCAGCCTATACACATAAGGACAGAGGCCGCACTATACCCGATTCGTCAAGCCATTCTTACGCCAAAAAGGTTACCTCTAACAAGCTAGAAAAGGTCCTTCTATATGACTAAAGCCAGAGCCATATAGCCCCCACAGTTGTACTGTAAATCCCGGATTGTCGCTTATAGATGAGTCCTTATGGAGAGCAATTAGAGCATCAAAAGTAACCCACATGCTCTAATCCCCTTTAAACATTAATCAAAATTATCTTTTAATGTTTATTGCATATTCCTCTAATCAATTTACATGATCATAGTCCATGTTTAAGCACTAGCAATACTACTCCATGCATCATAATAGGTACCAAGGTATAGGATCAATCGCTAAGTCATCATTAACAAGGAATAAATGCATAATGATATTAATTGCACAAGGTGAATAGGACAACAAGGACAATCCCATGCTATACTTGCCTTGCTCAAACTAGTCCTGAAGATCTTGCTCGTAGTAAGGCTCTTGATCTCCAACGAATTGCTCACCGTCTATACTCGATCAACCAATATCAACAACACACATCCAGAGGCAATCATGCATAGACAAACAAGCTATAATTAGAACAATACACCAACAGTAATAAAATAAGATAAAAAGTCTTTAAAACGAATCTACAACTCGCTAGGATCACACAGACGCGAAGATCACGAAAAACGGAGCTAAAACGACAAAGTTATGAATTTCCAAAGATTTCCTATAGAAAAATAAATACTTTAATAAAATAAATTAATCCAAACCTACTGTACAGTTGCATCATTAGATAGAGCTCGCAAATATGAATCTAACGCAATTTGAATGGATCAAATCGGAGTTAAAACGAAGATTCTACGACTAAAACAAATTGAATGGCAAAACTGTAAATATCAGAAAGCGTATTTTTCTTTTTCCGAAACGAATTATGTTTTCATTTAATCAAAACGTATTTTCCCGGTTTACGCTTTGGACCGCGGGTTAGATAACACAAAAGTTTAGGGTCTCTTTTACAAAAGTTCACGCGAACCGGTATCATTAAATAAGATCCGTTCGTTTTAGATCGGACGGTCCAGATCGATCGGGGGAGGGGACGGGCGGCACGCCGGCCGGAAACAGCCCGACGGCGACCCTCCGCGGCGGCGCCATGGCCGGGACATCGCCGGAGTTGGCTTCTTGGCGATTTTGACCACCAAATGACACGCGACCGGTACCAACAGAAAGAGGACCTCGGCGCGAACTCACCCGCGTAGAAGATAGGACCGGAGGACGGGCTGAGGGCGGTGGTTAGCTTGGCAAGGCAGCGGTGGAGGCGGTGCTTCGGGTGTAGCCACCCCGAGGCGATGTAGCTGCGATTTAGGGTCGGATGTGGAGCGGGGAGGGGCGACGGCTCCGTTTTTATAGTCTGGAGGCCTCGGTAAGTAAGGAAAGGGAGGGATTGGGAGATCGAGTCGGATCGGTTGAAGAAGGAAAGGTGAATCCCGTCGTCGTCGGGAGGAAGAAGAAAGGAAGGTGGAAGACAGCCGCTGACAGGCGGGTCCTACTTGTCGGCGACTCAAACAAAAACGGGGCGGCGGCTGGTCAAGCGGGCCGCGCGCGTGCGATGACGGGCCGCAGTGGCTGGGCTTGGCCCATGCGGGCGAAGGAAGGAGAGGGAGGATGGGCCGCCGAAGCAGGCCGAGGGTTGGGCTGGGGTAGAAGAAGCGGCCCAAGCAGAAATAATCCCTTTTCTTTTTCTTTTCCTATTCTTTTCCAAATCCATTTTTCAAATGATTTTCAAATAAAATTTGAATTTGATTTAAACCACTCAATACAAAACTTCAAATGCAGCAGCATGAATGCTCAATCATGTTTCGACCCTTATATTTGATTTTAAATTTATAAAATTATTCTTATTCTAAATTTGCATGCTTCACAAAATTAAATAAAAATCACATTTTTCCTATTTTTCTTCTCTTAAAAATTTAGGGTGTTACACTGGTGCATCTTGATCTCTCTCAATTCCTTTATGTTCTCCTTTGTTTGCTTCTCATGATTGTTTCTGTCACAGTTCACGTCGAGCGCTGGCCTTTTTCCCGCCGCAGTACTACTAGCCGAGAGCCTTGCTGTCATTCAGGCTCACCTACGCCTGCTTTCCGTGTCTCTATGCTGTCTTGCCGTCGGCCAGCTCGTCATCTTGCTTGGCCTCAATCACGAGCAACAATCGTCACTCTACCTGGATGAACTCGCCATCACGCAAGTCGCCCAGCTGTTGCAGTTGTTCTCCTTGGTTTGAAGGCTTAGCGTCCCGTGCCTTCGCTAGTCTAGTATCGACCAAGCAAGCCTAGCTTGCGCCCTCGTCACAAAGCAAGCACAATGCATATGCATGGTCGATGCATGCCTAAGTGTAGATGAACATGCAAATCTGCACATGTACATAGCACAACTGCCCCACACGTTTGCACGTATAGGTTTTTCTTGGTTTCTGTAATCCACCTGTTAGTGGCGTATGAGCTTATTAATTTTAATATTAATATGACTAATATTCATGCATAACATATTTTTCTAATTAAAACAAGTTTAACCTCAGCGTATTCACAAGACAAATGCCAATTCGATTAATACCAACCTTAACATGCCTTTATTAGTTATAATTATTTTAGTAAACGTAAAATATATAGTTGATTAGATTAATGCTTATTTAATGTTTTTTTGAATTAAAAGAGACTTAGGTTTATATTATGACCTTTTGTAAATAAAAAGCTAACTTGATAAATAACAACTTAAATGTTTCGTTGCTAATTATAAATTGCTTAATTTAATCACAAAACATGGTAATCGATTATTTGTTGTCTCATGATCGTGCTTTCTAAATTATAAATGTTTAAGTGACTTAAATACTATAAAATATATATATATTAATAACATATAATTAAGATTTAACTTTGGTTTTATAATTTGATTAATTCAACTTTAGAATAATTCTCTGAAATGTCGATCACCTTAATTCATTAACCAAAATAAATCAAACGTATAGTTTGTCTTCTCCGATTTGTTGCAATTCCTCGATAGTGGCGTGTTCTCTTTGATGGTAGCTCCATTATCTGTCGTTATTGCGTTTTCGCGATCATAGCAACATACCGTATTATTTAGTGCGTTCTCTTTTAAAGTGTCTCTTTTGTATGATGTTTGTTCTTAGGTGTGTTTATGTCTGTTTGCTGTGCTTGGTTGCTGCGAGTAAAAGTGTGATTCGTTAGCGCTGAAGACGGGAAGCTAAGGACCGACAAGTATAACAGAAGCTGAAGATCAGAGACAGAGGCTGAAGAATTCTCAGTAGCTAACTTTGGAAGAAAGGTAAGTATAACATGGGACTATCCTTGTCCTATTCACTGAAATTATCATACATATGCATGTGTCCTCCTTGACAACCATAGAGATTATAACTTAGCTATTGATATCTTGTTTCCTTGTCACCTATGGGTTGTGCATTTGGGTAGCTACTGCTAGCACTTAATTATGAACAATGATCTTGTAATTTGACTAATGGATTATGCAATCAACCTTTAATGATGATTTTATTACTGTTGAAAGGGGGCTAGAGCATGTGGGTTATTTTGATGCTCTGGTTACTCTCCATAAGGACTTATCTGTAAGTGATAACCGGGATTGATAGTACAGCTGTGAGGGCTATATGGCTCTGGCTCTAGTTGTTCAAGAGACCTTTTCTAGCTTGTTAGTGGTTACCTTAAATGGCGTAAGAAAGGCTTGCCACGTTGGGTGTAGGGCGAGCCCCTGGCCTAGTGTGCATAGGCTACGGTTGTTGTGCCACTGGGAAGGGGGGTTCTACATCTGCCTGCCAAGTGAATCTAATGGCCCTAACTTGTTAGACGAACTTTTGAATGGCTTTATATGGTTTCTTATGCTTAGGGATTCATGATCCCTTAGCATATGGAAATCATGACTCACAGTGAAAGTGTACACCTCTGCGCAGAGTTTAATAAACTGGTATACTAGCCGTGCTCACGGATACGAGCGACCTTAGGGATTCTTACAGAATAGTTGATCACCATTATTGTATCATGCTTAATTATTGTTGATTATTATTATGCTCATGTTAATGCTATTCATTATCCTTATTACAATTGATCATTGATTCATCAATGGAAATTGGAATACCTTGATGCTACTCAATTGCTAATTACATGATGAATAAAAGCTAAATGCAGTCAAACAGTGTCTAGCCTTTTTGAGCCTCATGAACCCCATGATATACTTGTTGAGTTTGACATGGACTCACTCTTGCTATTTCCCCCACACTCCAGTGTGTAGTAAGATGCTACTCGAAAGAAGGACAAAGGTGTAGTGGAGTTTCCAGAAGACTAGTAGAAGTGCTAGGCATATGTTACCCCTAGTCAGCCGTCCCTGAGAAGAATGGAGCCTGAAGTTTAGTCACAGTTCCGCGATACTCTGATGTAAGTGTTAATATAGCTATGTATACGTTATATAATAACATTGTTTCTGATACCTTTTCATTCTGGCATATGTGTGGACTTTCTGGGCACACAAATGATTAGCCTGGTTTTGTTCTTTAGAAAACCGGTTGTGACAGAAAAGCATGCAAAAACTTTGATAATTTTTTTTCTTTACATTCCCGAATTTTTTTGGCAATTTTGTTGAAACCAAACAGGGCAAAACCAAAGTGGCGAAAAAATCTGTTGTTGAGCGTGGGTAACAGTTGCAAGATGAACCTGTGCTGATAGAAGAATATGTGGAGCTTTAGGTAGGCACACAATATGACAACAAGGATTAGCAATTAACGAATGCAGATTAGCGATAGTTCAATCCGGATCCAAAGTACAAATCACAGGTGCTGGCTAAGACGTGTCGAGACGTAGCGCAACAAGGTGAAAACAAAGGACGATGGAAAGAACTCACAGAACAAGCAAATAGCCTGGATTTTTACTTTTTTCTAAATTTTTTCCTGATTTTTCCAAAAGGCACTAGTAGGAATCAAACTTTTTCTTTTTTTCACTATTTTTTATATTTTTCTCTTAACAAGGATGAAAAAAAGATACAAACACAAAAATTGTCACCTACAACTGAGGTGGGATGTGGTCTATAGAAATACAACACGTTCTCTGAAAAGCGTGCAAAAACTTTGACAATTTTCTTTCTTTATTTTCCTGAATTTTTTCGGCAATTTTGATGAAACCAAACTAGGCAAAGCCAAAGTGGCAAAACAATCTGTTGTTGAGCGTGGGTAACAGTTGCAAGAGGAACCTGTATGCGGACCTATGGGTAGTCACACAATATGACAGTAAGGATTAGCAATTAACGAATGCAGATTAGTGATTGTTTAATCCGGATCCAAAGTACAAATCATAGGTGCTGGCTAAGACGTGTCGAGACATAATGCATCAAGGTGAAAACAAAGGATGATGGAAAGAACTCACAGAACAAGCAAATAGCCCAGATATTTTCTTTTTCCTGAATTTTCCCTGATTTTTCCAAAAGGCACTAATAGGAATCAAACTTTTTTATTTTTTCATTATTTTTTTATATTTTTCTCTAAACAAGGATAACAAAAGATGCAACCACAAAAATGGGCACCTACAAATGAGGTGGGATGTGGTCTACAGAAATACAACACGTTCTCTGAAAAGCATGCAAAAACTTTGATAATTTTTTTTCTTTACTTTCCCAAATTTTTTTGGCAATTTTGTTGAAACCAAACAGGGCAAAACCAAAGTGGCGAAACAATCTGTTGTTCAGCGTGGGTAACAGTTGCAAGATGAACCTGTGCCGATAGAAGAATATGTGGAGCTATAGGTAGGCATACAATATGACAACATGGATTAGCAATTAACGAATGCAGATTAGCGATAGTTCTATACGGATCCAAAGTACAAATCACAGGTGCTGGCTAAGACGTGTCGAGACGTAGCGCAACAAGGTGAAAACAAAGGACGATGGAAAGAACTCACAGAACAAGCAAATAGCCTGGATTTTTACTTTTTTCTGAATTTTTTCCTGATTTTTCCAAAAGGCACTAGTAGGAATCAAACTTTTTCTTTTTTTTACTATTTTTTTTATATTTTTCTCTTAACAAGGATCAAAAAAAGATGCAACCACAAAAATTGGCAACTACAACTGACGTGGGATGTGGTCTACAGAAATACAGCACGTTCTCTGAAAAGCGTGCAAAAACTTTGACAATATTCTTTCTATATTTTCCCGAATTTTTTCGGCAATTTTGTTGAAACCAAACTGGGCAAAGCCAAAGTGGCAAAACAATCTGTTGTTGAGCGTGGGTAACAGTTGCAAGATGAACCTGTATGTGGAGCTTTGGGTAGTCACACAATATGACAGTAAGGATTAGCAATTAACGAATGCAGATTAGTGATTGTTTAATCCGGATCCAAAGTACAAATCATAGGTGCTGGCTAAGACGTGTCGAGACATAATGCAACACGGTGAAAACAAAGGATGATGGAAAGAACTCACAGAACAAACAAATAGCCCAGATTTTTCATTTTCCTGAATTTTCCCTGATTTTTCCAAAAGGCACTAATAGGAATCAAACTTTTTATTTTTTCATTATTTTTTGTATTTTTCTCTGAACAAGGATCAAAAAAAGATGCAACCACAAAAATTGGCACCTACAACTGAGGTGGGATGTGGTCTATAGAAATACAGCACGTTCTCTAAAAAGCATGCAAAAACTTTGATAATTTTTTTCTTTACTTTCCTGAATTTTTTTGGCAATTTTGTTGAAACCAAATAGGGCAAAACCAAAGTGGCCAAACAATCTATTGTTGAGCGTGGGTAACAGTTGCAAGATGAACTTGTGCAGATAGAAGAATATGTGGAGCTATGGGTAGGCACACAATATGACAACAAGGATTAGCAATTAACGAATGCAGATTAGCGATAGTTCAATCCGGATCCAAAGTACAAATCACAGGTGCTGGCTAAGAAGTGTCGAGACGTAGCGCAACAACGTGAAAACAAAGGACGATGGAAAGAACTCACAGAACAAGCAAATGGCCTAGATTTTTCCTTTTTTCTGAATTTTTCCCTGATTTTTCCAAAAGGCACTATTAGGAATCAAACTTTTTCTTTTTTTCACTATTTCTTTATAGTTTTCTCTTAACAAGGATAAAAAAGATGCAAGCACAAAAATTGGCACCTACAACTGAGGTGGGATGTGGTCTATAGAAATACAGCACGTTCTCTGAAAAAGCGTGCAAAAACTTTGACAATTTTCTTTCTTTATTTTCCCGAATTTTTTCGGCAATTTTGATAAAACCAAACAGGGCAAAACCAAAGTGGCGAAACAATTTATTGTTGAGCATGGGTAACAGTTGCAAGATGAACCTGTGCTGATAGAAGAATATGTGGAGCTATGGGTAGGCACACAATATGACAGCAAGGATTAGCAATCAACGAATGCAGATTAGCGATTGTTCAATCCGGATCCAAAGTACAAATCACAAGTTCTGGCTAAGATGTGTAGAGACGTAGCGCAACAAGGTGAAAACAAAGGATGATGGAAAGAACTCACAGAACAAGCAAATAGCCTTGATTTTTCCTTTTTTCTGAATTTTTCCCTGATTTTTTCCAAAAGGCACTAGTAGGAATCAAACTTTTTCTTTTTTTTACTATTTTTTTATATTTTTCTCTTAACAAGGATCAAAAAAAGATGCAACCACAAAAATTGGCACCTACAACTGAGGTGGGATGTGGTCTATAGAAATAAAGCACGTTCTTGGAAAAGCGTTCAAAAACTTTAACAATTTTCTTTCTTTATTTTCTCGAATTTTTTCGGCAATTTTGATGAAACCAAACAGGGCAAAGCCAAAGTGGCAAAACAATCTGTTGTTGAGCGTGGGTAACAGTTGCAAGATGAACCTGTATGTGCAGCTTTGGGTAGTCACACAATATGACAGTAAGGATTAGCAATTAACGAATGCAGATTAGTGATTGTTTAATCTGGATCCAAAGTACAAATCATAGGTGCTGGCAAAGACGTGTCGAGACATAATGCATCAAGGTGAAAACAAAGGATGATGGAAAGAACTCACATAACAAGCAAATTGCCCAGATTTTCCCTTTTTCCTGAATTTTCCCTGATTTTTCCAAAAGGCACTAACAGGAATCAAACTTTTTATTTTTTCACTATTTTTTTTTATATTTTTCTCTGAACAAGGATCAAAAAAAGATGCATCCACAAAAATGGGCACCTACAACTGAGGTGGGATGTGGTCTACAGAAATACAGCACGTTCTCTGAAAAGCATTCAAAAACTTTGACAATTTTCTTTCTTCATTTTCCCGAATTTTTTCGGCAATTTTGATGAAACCAAACAGGGCAAAGCCAAAGTGGCAAAACAATCTGTTGTTGAGCGTGGGTAACAGTTGAAAGATGAACCTGTGCTGATAGAAGAATATGTGGAGCTATGGGTAGTCACACAATATGACAGTAGGATTAGCAATTAACGAATGCAGATTAGTGATTGTTTAATCCGGATCCAAAGTACAAATCATAGGTGCTGGTTAAGACGTGTCGAGACATAATGCATCAAGGTGAAAACAAAGGATGATGGAAAGAACTCACAGAACATGCAAATAGCCCAAATTTTTCCTTTTTCCTGAATTCTCCCTGATTTTTCCAAAAAGCACTAATAGGAATCAAACTTTTTTTTTTCACTATTTTTTTATATTTTTCTCTAAACAAGGATAAAAAAAGATGCAACCACAAAAATGGGCACCTACAACTGAGGTGGGATGTGGTCTACAGAAATACAGCACGTTCTTTTAAAAGCATGCAAAAACTTTGATAATTTTTTTTCTTTAGTTTCCTGAATTTTTTTGGCAATTTTGTTGAAACCAAACACGGTAAAACCAAAGTGGCGAAACAATCTGTTGTTGAGCGTGGGTAACAGTTGCAAGATGAACCTGTGCTGATAGAAGAATATGTGGAGCTATGGGTAGGCACACAATATGACAACAAGGATTAGCAATTAACGAATGCAGATTAGCGATAGTTCAATCCGGATCCAAAGTACAAATCACAGGTGCTGGCTAAGACGTGTCGAGACGTAGCGCAACAAGGTGAAAACAAAGGACGATCGAAAGAACTCACAGAACAAGCAAATAGCCTGGATTTTTCCTTTTTTCTGAATTTTTCCCTGATTTTTCCAAAACGCACTGGTAGGAATCAAACTTTTTCTTTTTTTTCACTATTTCTTTATATTTTTCTCTTAACAAGGATAAAAAAAGATGCAAGCACAAAAATTGGCACCTACAACTGAGGTGGGATGTGGTCTATAGAAATACAACACGTTCTCTGAAAAAGCATGCAAAAACTTTGACAATTTTCTTTCTTTATTTTCCTGAATTTTTTCGGCAATTTTGATAAAACCAAACGGGGCAAAACCAAATTGGCGAAACAATCTATTGTTGAGCGTGGGTAACAGTTGCAAGATGAACCTGTGCTGATAGAAGAATATGTGGAGCTATGGGTAGGCACACAATATGACAATAAGGATTAGCAATTAACAAATGCAGATTAGCGATATTTCAATCCGGATCCAAAGTACAAATCATAGGTGCTGGCTAAGACGTGTCGAGACGTAGCGCAACAAGGTGAAAACAAAGGACGATGGAACGAACTCACAGAACATGCAAATAGCCTTGATTTTTCCTTTTTTCTGAATTTTTCCCTGATTTTTCCAAAAGGCACTAGTAGGAATCAAACTTTTTCTTTTTTTACTATTTTTTATATTTTTCTCTTAACAAGGATCAAAAAAAGATGCAACCACAAAAATTGGCACCTACAACTGAGGTGGGATGTGGTCTACAGAAATACAGCACATTCTTTGAAAAGCGTTCAAAAACTTTGACAATTTTCTTTCTTCATTTTCCCGAATTTTTTCGGCAATTTTGATGAAACCAAACAGGGCAAAGCCAAAGTGGCAAAACAATCTGTTGTTGAGCGTGGGTAACAGTTGCAAGATGAACCTGTGCTGATAGAAGAATATGTGGAGCTATGGGTAGTCACACAATATGACAGTAGGATTAGCAATTAACGAATGCAGATTAGTGATTGTTTAATCCGGATCCAAAGTACAAATCGTAGGTGCTGGTTAAGACGTGTCGAGACATAATGCATCAAGGTGAAAACAAAGGATGATGGAAAGAACTCACAGAACATGCAAATAGCCCAAATTTTTCCTTTTTCCTGAATTCTCCCTGATTTTTCCAAAAAGCACTAATAGGAATCAAACTTTTTTTTTCACTATTTTTTTATATTTTTCTCTAAACAAGGATAAAAAAAGATGCAACCACAAAAATGGGCACCTACAACTGAGGTGGGATGTGGTCTACAGAAATACAGCACGTTCTTTTAAAAGCATGCAAAAACTTTGATAATTTTTTTTCTTTAGTTTCCTGAATTTTTTTGGCAATTTTGTTGAAACCAAACAGGGTAAAACCAAGGTGGTGAAACAATCTGTTGTTGAGCGTGGGTAACAGTTGCAAGATGAACCTGTGCTGATAGAAGAATATGTGGAGCTATGGGTAGGCACACAATATGACAACAAGGATTAGCAAATAACAAATGCAGATTAGCGATAGTTCAATCCGGATCCAAAGTACAAATCATAGGTGCTGGCTAAGACGTGTCGAGACGTAGTGCAACAAGGTGAAAACAAAGGACGAGGGAAAGAACTCACAGAACAAGCAAATAGCCTAGATTTTTCCTTTTTTTTGAATTTTTCCCTGATTTTTCCAAAAGGCACTAGTAGGAATAAACCTTTTTCTTTTTTTCACTATTTTTTATATTTTTCTCTTAACAAGGATAAAAAAGATGTAATCACAAAAATTGGCACCTACAACTGAGGTGGGATGTGGTCTACAGAAATACAGCACGTTCTCTGAAAAAGCGTGCAAAAACTTTGACAATTTTCTTTCTTTATTTTCTCGAATTTTTTTGGCAATTTTGATGAAACCAAACAGGGCAAAGCCAAAGTGGCAAAACAATCTGTTTTTGAGCGTGGGTAACAGTTGCAAGATGAACCTGTATGTGGAGCTTTGGGTAGTCACACAATATGACAGTAAGGATTAGCAATTAACGAATGCAGATTAGTGATTGTTTAATCTGGATCCAAAGTACAAATCATAGGTGCTGGCTAAGACGTGTCGAGACATAATGCATCAAGGTGAAAACAAAGGATGATGGAAAGGACTCACAGAACAAGCAAATGGCCCAGATTTTCTCTTTTTTATTTTTTCACTATTTTTTTATATTTTTCTCTGAACTAGGATCAAAAAAAGATGCAACCACAAAAATGGGCACCTACAACTGAGGTGGGATGTGGTTTATAGAAATACAGCACGTTCTCTAAAAAGCATGCAAAAACTTTGATAATTTTTTTCTTTACTTTCCCGAATTTTTTTGGCAATTTTGATGAAACCAAACAAGGCAAAACCAAAGTGGCGAAACAATCTGTTGTTGAGCGTGGGTAACAGTTGCAAGATGAACCTGTGCTGATAGAAGAATATGTGGAGCTATGGGTAGGCACACAATATGACAACAAGGATTAGCAATTAACGAATGTAGATTAGCGATAGTTCAATCCGGATCCAAAGTACAAATCACAGGTGCTGGCTAAGACGTGTTGAGACGTAACGCAACAAGGTGAAAACAAAGGACGATGGAAAGAACTCAAAGAACAAGCAAATAGCCTGGATTTTTACTTTTTTCTGAATTTTTTCCTGATTTTTCCAAAAGGCACTAGTAGGAATCAAACTTTTTGTTTTTTTCACTATTTTTTTATATTTTTCTCTTAACAAGGATCAAAAAAAGATGCAAACACAAAAATTGGCACCTACAACTGAGGTGGGATGTGGTCTATAGAAATACAGCACGTTCTCTGAAAAGCATGCAAAAACTTTGACAATTTTCTTTCTTTATTTTCCCAAATTTTTTCGGCAATTTTGATGAAACCAAACTGGGCAAAGCCAAAGTGGCAAAACAATCTGTTGTTGAGCGTGGGTAACAGTTGCAAGATGAACCTGTATGCGGAGCTATGGGTAGTCACACAATATGATAGTAAGGATTAGCAATTAACGAATGCAGATTAGTGATTGTTTAATCCGGATCCAAAGTATAAATCATATGTGCTGGCTAAGACCTGTCAAGACAAAATGCAACAAGGTGAAAACAAAGGATGATGGAAAGAACTCACACAACAAGCAAATATCCTAGATTTTTCCTTTTTTTCCTGAATTTTCCCTGATTTTTCCAAAAGGCACTAATAGGAATCAAACTTTTTTATTTTTTCACTATTTTTTTTTATATTTTTCACTAAATAAGGATCAAAAAAGATGCAACCACAAAAATGGGCACACACAACTGAGGTGGCACGTGGTCTACAGAAATACACCTCGTTCTCTGAAAAGCGTGCAAAAACTTTGACAATTTTTTTCTTTACTTTCCCAAATTTTTTTGGCAATTTTGATGAAACCAAACAGGGCAAAACCAAAGTGGTGAAACAATCTGTTGTTGAGCATGGGTAACAGTTGCAAGATGAACCTGTGCTAATAGAAGAATATATGGAGCTATGGGTAGGCACACAATATGACAACAAGGATTAGCAAGTAACGAATGCAGATTAGCGATAGTTCAATCCGGATCCAAAGTACAAATCACAGGTGCTGGCTAAGACGTGTTGAGATGTAGCGCAACAAGGTGAAAACAAAGGATGATGGAACGAACTCACAGAACAAGCAAATAGCCTTGATTTTTCCTATTTCCTGAATTTTTCCCTGATTTTTTTCAAAAGGCACTAGTAAGAATCAAACTTTTTCTTTTTTTCACTATTTTTTTATATTTTTCTCATAACAAGGATAAAAAAGATGCAATCACAAAAATTGGCACCTACAACTGAGGTGGCATGTGGTCTACAGAAATACAGCACGTTCTTTGAAAAGCATGCAAAAACTTTGATAATTTTTTTCTTTACTTTCCTGAATTTTTTGGCAATTTTGTTGAAACCAAACAAAGGCAACACCAAAGTGGCGAAACAATCTGTTGTTGAGCGTGGGTAACAGTTGCAAGATGAACCTGTGCTGATAGAAGAATATGTGGAGCTATGGGTAGGCACACAATATGACAACAAGGATTAGCAATTAACGAATGCAGATTAGCGATAGTTCAATCCGGGTCCAAAGTACAAATCACAGGTGCTGGCTAAGACGTGTCGAGACGTAGTGCAACAAGGTGAAAACAAAGGACGATAGAAAGAACTCACAGAACAAGCAAATAGTCTAGATTTTTCCTTTTTTCTAAATTTTTCCCTAATTTTTCCAAAAGGCACTAGTAGGAATCAAACTTTTTCTTTTTTCACTAGTTTTTTATATTTTTCTCTTAACAAGGATAAAAAAGATGCAATCACAAAAATGGGCACCTACAACTGAGGTGGGATGTGGTCTACAGAAATACAGCACGTTCTTTTAAAAGCATGCAAAAACTTTGATAATTTTTTTTCTTTAGTTTCCTGAATTTTTTTGGCAATTTTGTTGAAACCAAACACGGTAAAACCAAAGTGGCGAAACAATCTGTTGTTGAGCGTGGGTAACAGTTGCAAGATGAACCTGTGCTGATAGAAGAATATGTGGAGCTATGGGTAGGCACACAATATGACAACAAGGATTAGCAATTAACGAATGCAGATTAGCGATAGTTCAATCCGGGTCCAAAGTACAAATCACAGGTGCTGGCTAAGACGTGTCGAGACGTAGTGCAACAAGGTGAAAACAAAGGACGATAGAAAGAACTCACAGAACAAGCAAATAGTCTAGATTTTTCCTTTTTTCTAAATTTTTCCCTAATTTTTCCAAAAGGCACTAGTAGGAATCAAACTTTTTCTTTTTTCACTAGTTTTTTATATTTTTCTCTTAACAAGGATAAAAAAGATGCAATCACAAAAATTGGCACCTACAACTGAGGTGGCATGTGGTCTACAGAAATACAGCACGTTCTTTGAAAAGCATGCAAAAACTTTGATAATTTTTTTCTTTACTTTCCTGAATTTTTTGGCAATTTTGTTGAAACCAAACAAAGGCAAAACCAAAGTGGTGAAACAATCTGTTGTTGAGCGTGGGTAACAGTTGCAAGATGAACCTGTGCTGATAGAAGAATATGTTGAGCTATGGGTAGGCACACAATATGACAACAAGGATTAGCAATTAACGAATGCAGATTAGCGATAGTTCAATCCGGGTCCAAAGTACAAATCACAGGTGCTGGCTAAGACGTGTCGAGACGTAGTGCAACAAGGTGAAAACAAAGGACGATGGAAAGAACTCACAGAACAAGCAAATAGTCTAGATTTTTCCTTTTTTCTAAATTTTTCCCTAATTTTTCCAAAAGGCACTAGTAGGAATCAAAATTTTTCTTTTTTCACTATTTTTTTATATTTTTCTCTTAACAAGGATAAAAAAGATGCAATCATAAAAATTGGCACCTACAACTGAGGTGGGATGTGGTCTACAGAAATACAGCACGTACTCTGAAAAGCGTGCAAAAACTTTGACAATTTTCTTTCTTTATTTGCCCGAATTTTTTGGCAATTTTGATGAAACAAAACAGGGCAAAGCCAAAGTGGCAAAACAATTTGTTGTTGAGCGTGGGTAACAGTTACAAGATGAACCTGTATGTGGAGCTTTGGGTAGTCACACAATATGACAGTAAGGATTAGCAATTAACGAATGCAGATTAGTGATTGTTTAATCCGGATCCAAAGTACAAATCATAGGTGCTGGCTAAAACGTGTCGAGACATAATGCATCAAGGTGAAAACAAAGGATAGTGGAAAGAATTCACAGAACAAGCAAATAGCCCAGATTTTCCCTTTTTCCTGAATTTTCCCTGATTTTTCCAAAAGGCACTAATAGGTATCAAACTTTTTTATTTTTTCACTATTTTTTTATATTTTTCTCTGGACAAGGATCAAAAAAAGATGCAACCACAAAAATGGGCACCTACAACTGAGGTGGGATGTGGTCTACAGAAATACAGCACGTTCTCTGAAAAGCATGCAAAAACTTTGATAATTTTTTTTCTTTACTTTCCCGAACTTTTTTGGCAATTTTGTTGAAACCAAACCGGGCAAAACCAAAGTGGTGAAACAATATGTTGTTGTGCGTGGGTAACAGTTGCAAGATGAACCTATGCTGATAGAAGAATATGTGGAGCTATGGGTAGGCACACAATATGACAACAAGTATTAGCAATTAACGAATGCAGATTAGCGATAGTTCAATCCGGATCCAAAGTACAAATCACAGGTGCTGGCTAAGACGTGTCGAGACGTAGCGCAACAAGGTGAAAACAAAGGACGATGGAAAGAACTCACAGAACAAGCAAATAGCCTGGATTTTTACTTTTTTCTGAATTTTTTCCTGATTTTTCCAAAAGACACTAGTAGGAATCAAACTTTTTCTTTTTTTCACTATTTTTTTATATTTTTCTCTTAACAAGGATGAAAAAAAGATGCAAACATAAAAATTGGCACCTATAACTAAGGTGGGATGTGGTCTATAGAAATACAGCACGTTCTCTGAAAAGGGTGCAAAAACATTGACAATTTTCTTTCTTTATTTTTCCGAATTTTTTCGGCAATTTTGATGAAACCAAACAGGGCAAAGCCAAAGTGGCAAAACAATCTGTTGTTGAGCGTGGGTAACAGTTGCAAGATGAACATGTATGCAGAGCTATGGGTAGTCACACAATATGACAGTAAGGATTAGCAATTAACGAATGCAGATTAGTGATTGTTTAATCCGGATCCAAAGTACAAATCATAGGTGCTGGCTAAAACGTGTCGAGACATAATGCATCAAGGTGAAAACAAAGGATGGTGGAAAGAATTCACAGAACAAGCAAATAGCCCAGATTTTCCCTTTTTCCTGAATTTTCCCTGATTTTTCCAAAAGGCACTAATAGGTATCAAACTTTTTTATTTTTTCACTATTTTTTTATATTTTTCTCTGAACAAGGATCAAAAAAAGATGCAACCACAAAAATGGGCACCTACAACTGAGGTGGGATGTTGACTACAGAAATACAGCACGTTCTCTGAAAAGCATGCAAAAACTTTGATAATTTTTTTTCTTTACTTTCCCGAACTTTTTTGGCAATTTTGTTGAAACCAAACCGGGCAAAACCAAAGTGGTGAAACAATATGTTGTTGTGCGTGGGTAACAGTTGCAAGATGAACCTATGCTGATAGAAGAATATGTGGAGCTATGGGTAGGCACACAATATGACAACAAGGATTAGCAATTAACGAATGCAGATTAGCGATAGTTCAATCCGGATCCAAAGTACAAATCACAGGTGCTGGCTAAGACGTGTCGAGACGTAGCGCAACAAGGTGAAAACAAAGGACGATGGAAAGAACTCACAGAACAAGCAAATAGCCTGGATTTTTACTTTTTTCTGAATTTTTTCCTGATTTTTCCAAAAGACACTAGTAGGAATCAAACTTTTTCTTTTTTTCACTATTTTTTTATATTTTTCTCTTAACAAGGATGAAAAAAAGATGCAAACATAAAAATTGGCACCTATAACTAAGGTGGGATGTGGTCTATAGAAATACAGCACGTTCTCTGAAAAGCGTGCAAAAACATTGACAATTTTCTTTCTTTATTTTTCCGAATTTTTTCAGCAATTTTGATGAAACCAAACAGGGCAAAGCCAAAGTGGCAAAACAATCTGTTGTTGAGCGTGGGTAACAGTTGCAAGATGAACATGTATGCAGAGCTATGGGTAGTCACACAATATGACAGTAAGGATTAGCAATTAACGAATGCAGATTAGTGATTGTTTAATCCGGATCCAAAGTACAAATCATAGGTGCTGGCTAAAACGTGTCGAGACATAATGCATCAAGGTGAAAACAAAGGATGGTGGAAAGAATTCACAGAACAAGCAAATAGCCCAGATTTTCCCTTTTTCCTGAATTTTCCCTGATTTTTCCAAAAGGCACTAATAGGTATCAAACTTTTTTATTTTTTCACTATTTTTTTATATTTTTCTCTGAACAAGGATCAAAAAAAGATGCAACCACAAAAATGGGCACCTACAACTGAGGTGGAATGTGGACTACAGAAATACAGCACGTTCTCTGAAAAGCATGCAAAAACTTTGATAATTTTTTTTCTTTACTTTCCCGAACTTTTTTGGCAATTTTGTTGAAACCAAACCGGGCAAAACCAAAGTGGTGAAACAATATGTTGTTGTGCGTGGGTAACAGTTGCAAGATGAACCTATGCTGATAGAAGAATATGTGGAGCTATGGGTAGGCACACAATATGACAACAAGGATTAGCAATTAACGAATGCAGATTAGCGATAGTTCAATCCGGATCCAAAGTACAAATCACAGGTGCTGGCTAAGACGTGTCGAGACGTAGCGCAACAAGGTGAAAACAAAGGACGATGGAAAGAACTCACAGAACAAGCAAATAGCCTGGATTTTTACTTTTTTCTGAATTTTTTCCTGATTTTTCCAAAAGACACTAGTAGGAATCAAACTTTTTCTTTTTTTCACTATTTTTTTATATTTTTCTCTTAACAAGGATGAAAAAAAGATGCAAACATAAAAATTGGCACCTATAACTAAGGTGGGATGTGGTCTATAGAAATACAGCACGTTCTCTCAAAAGCGTGCAAAAACATTGACAATTTTCTTTCTTTATTTTTCCGAATTTTTTCGGCAATTTTGATGAAACCAAACAGGGCAAAGCCAAAGTGGCAAAACAATCTGTTGTTGAGCATGGGTAACAGTTGCAAGATGAACATGTATGCAGAGCTATGGGTAGTCACACAATATGACAGTAAGGATTAGCAATTAACGAATGCAGATTAGTGATTGTTTAATCCGGATCCAAAGTACAAATCATAGGTGCTGGCTAAAACGTGTCGAGACATAATGCATCAAGGTGAAAACAAAGGATGGTGGAAAGAATTCACAGAACAAGCAAATAGCCCAGATTTTCCCTTTTTCCTGAATTTTCCCTGATTTTTCCAAAAGGCACTAATAGGTATCAAACTTTTTATTTTTTCACTATTTTTTTATATTTTTCTCTGAACAAGGATCAAAAAAAGATGCAACCACAAAAATGGGCACCTACAACTGAGGTGGGATGTGGTCTACAGAAATACAGCACTTTCTCTAAAAAGCATGCAAAAACTTTGATAATTTTTTTTCTTTACTTTCCCGAACTTTTTTGGCAATTTTGTTGAAACCAAACCGGGCAAAACCAAAGTGGTGAAACAATATGTTGTTGTGCATGGGTAACAGTTGCAAGATGAACCTATGCTGATAGAAGAATATGTGGAGCTATGGATAGGCACACAATATGACAACAAGGATTAGCAATTAACGAATGCAGATTAGCGATAGTTCAATCCGGATCCAATGTACAAATCACAGGTGCTGGCTAAGACGTGTCGAGACGTAGCGCAACAAGGTGAAAACAAAGGACGATGGAAAGAACTCACAGAACAAGCAAATAGCCTGGATTTTTACTTTTTTCTAAATTTTTTCCTGATTTTTCCAAAAGACACTAGTAGGAATCAAACTTTTTCTTTTTTTCACTATTTTTTTATATTTTTCTCTTAACAAGGATGAAAAAAAGATGCAAACATAAAAATTGGCACCTATAACTAAGGTGGGATGTGGTCTATAGAAATACAGCACGTTCTCTGAAAAGCGTGCAAAAACATTGACAATTTTCTTTCTTTATTTTTCCGAATTTTTTCGGCAATTTTGATGAAACCAAACAGGGCAAAGCCAAAGTGGCAAAACAATCTGTTGTTGAGCGTGGGTAACAGTTGCAAGATGAACATGTATGCAGAGCTATGGGTAGTCACACAATATGACAGTAAGGATTAGCAATTAACGAATGCAGATTAGTGATTGTTTAATCCGGATCCAAAGTACAAATCATAGGTGCTGGCTAAAACGTGTCGAGACATAATGCATCAAGGTGAAAACAAAGGATGGTGGAAAGAATTCACAGAACAAGCAAATAGCCCAGATTTTCCCTTTTTCCTGAATTTTCCCTGATTTTTCCAAAAGGCACTAATAGGTATCAAACTTTTTTATTTTTTCACTATTTTTTTTATATTTTTCTCTGAACAAGGATCAAAAAAAGATGCAACCACAAAAATGGGCACCTACAACTGAGGTGGGATGTGGTCTACAGAAATACAGCACGTTCTCTGAAAAGCATGCAAAAACTTTGATAATTTTTTTCTTTACTTTCCCGAACTTTTTTGGCAATTTTGTTGAAACCAAACCGGGCAAAACCAAAGTGGTGAAACAATATGTTGTTGTGCGTGGGTAACAGTTGCAAGATGAACCTATGCTGATAGAAGAATATGTGGAGCTATGGGTAGGCACACAATATGACAACAAGGATTAGCAATTAACGAATGCAGATTAGCGATAGTTCAATCCGGATCCAATGTACAAATCACAGGTGCTGGCTAAGACGTGTCGAGACGTAGCGCAACAAGGTGAAAACAAAGGACGATGGAAAGAACTCACAGAACAAGCAAATAGCCTGGATTTTTACTTTTTTCTAAATTTTTTCCTGATTTTTCCAAAAGACACTAGTAGGAATCAAACTTTTTCTTTTTTTCACTATTTTTTTATATTTTTCTCTTAACAAGGATGAAAAAAAGATGCAAACATAAAAATTGGCACCTATAACTAAGGTGGGATGTGGTCTATAGAAATACAGCACGTTCTCTGAAAAGCGTGCAAAAACATTGACAATTTTCTTTCTTTATTTTTCCGAATTTTTTCGGCAATTTTGATGAAACCAAACAGGGCAAAGCCAAAGTGGCAAAACAATCTGTTGTTGAGCGTGGGTAACAGTTGCAAGATGAACATGTATGCAGAGCTATGGGTAGTCACACAATATGACAGTAAGGATTAGCAATTAACGAATGCAGATTAGTGATTGTTTAATCCGGATCCAAAGTACAAATCATAGGTGCTGGCTAAAACGTGTCGAGACATAATGCATCAAGGTGAAAACAAAGGATGGTGGAAAGAATTCACAGAACAAGCAAATAGCCCAGATTTTCCCTTTTTCCTGAATTTTCCCTGATTTTTCCAAAAGGCACTAATAGGTATCAAACTTTTTTATTTTTTCACTATTTTTTAATATTTTTCTCTGAACAAGGATCAAAAAAAGATGCAACCACAAAAATGGGCACCTACAACTGAGGTGGGATGTGGTCTACAGAAATACAGCACGTTCTCTGAAAAGCATGCAAAAACTTTGATAATTTTTTTTCTTTACTTTCCCGAACTTTTTTGGCAATTTTGTTGAAACCAAACCGGGCAAAACCAAAGTGGTGAAATAATATGTTGTTGTGCGTGGGTAACAGTTGCAAGATGAACCTATGCTAATAGAAGAATATGTGGAGCTATGGGTAGGCAGACAATATGACAACAAGGATTAGCAATTAACGAATGTAGATTAGCGATAGTTCAATCCGGATCCAAAGTACAAATCACAGGTGCTGGCTAAGACGTGTCGAGATGTAGCGCAACAAGGTGAAAACAAAGGACGATGGAAAGAACTCACAGAACAAGCAAATAGCCTGGATTTTTACTTTTTTCTGAATTTTTTCCTGATTTTTCCAAAAGACACTAGTAGGAATCAAACTTTTTCTTTTTTTCACTATTTTTTTATATTTTTCTCTTAACAAGGATGAAAAAAGATGCAAACATAAAAATTGGCACCTATAACTAAGGTGGGATGTGGTCTATAGAAATACAGCACGTTCTGTGAAAAGCGTGCAAAAACATTGACAATTTTCTTTCTTTATTTTTCCGAATTTTTTCGGCAATTTTGATGAAACCAAACAGGGCAAAGCCAAAGTGGCAAAACAATCTGTTGTTGAGCGTGGGTAACAGTTGCAAGATGAACATGTATGCAGAGCTATGGGTAGTCACACAATATGACAGTAAGGATTAGCAATTAACGAATCCAGATTAGTGATTGTTTAATCCGGATCCAAAGTACAAATCATAGGTGCTGGCTAAAACGTGTCGAGACATAATGCATCAAGGTGAAAACAAAGGATGGTGGAAAGAATTCACAGAACAAGCAAATAGCCCAGATTTTCCCTTTTTCCTGAATTTTCCCTGATTTTTCCAATAGGCACTAATAGGTATCAAACTTTTTTATTTTTTCACTATTTTTTTATATTTTTCTCTGAACAAGGATCAAAAAAAGATGCAACCACAAAAATGGGCACCTACAACTGAGGTGGGATGTGGTCTACAGAAATACAACACGTTCTCTGAAAAGCATGCAAAAACTTTGATAATTTTTTTTCTTTACTTTCCCGAACTTTTTTGGCAATTTTGTTGAAACCAAACCGGGCAAAACCAAAGTGGTGAAACAATATGTTGTTGTGCGTGGGTAACAGTTGCAAGATGAACCTATGTTGATAGAAGAATATGTGGAGCTATGGGTAGGCACACAATATGACAACAAGGATTAGCAATTAACGAATGCAGATTAGCGATAGTTCAATCCGGATCCAAAGTACAAATCACAGGTGCTGGCTAAGACGTGTCGAGACGTAGCGCAACAAGGTGAAAACAAAGGACGATGGAAAGAACTCACAGAACAAGCAAATAGCCTGGATTTTTACTTTTTTCTGAATTTTTTCCTGATTTTTCCAAAAGACACTAGTAGGAATCAAACTTTTTCTTTTTTTCACTATTTTTTTATATTTTTCTCTTAACAAGGATGAAAAAAGATGCAAACATAAAAATTGGCACCTATAACTAGGGTGGGATGTGGTCTATAGAAATATAGCACGTTCTCTGAAAAGCGTGCAAAAACATTGACAATTTTCTTTCTTTATTTTTCCGAATTTTTTCGGCAATTTTGATGAAACCAAACAGGGCAAAGCCAAAGTGGCAAAACAATCTGTTGTTGAGCGTGGGTAACAGTTGCAGGATGAACATGTATGCAGAGCTATGGGTAGTCACACAATATGACAGTAAGGATTAGCAACTAACGAATGCAGATTAGTGATTGTTTAATCCGAATCCAAAGTACAAATCATAGGTGCTGGCTAAAACGTGTCGAGACATAATGCATCAAGGTGAAAACAAAGGATGGTGGAAAGAATTCACAGAACAAGCAAATAGCCCAGATTTTCCCTTTTTCCTGAATTTTCCCTGATTTTTCCAAAAGGCACTAATAGGTATCAAACTTTTTTTATTTTTTCACTATTTTTTTATATTTTTCTCTCAACAAGGATCAAAAAAAGATGCAACCACAAAAATGGGCACCTACAACTGAGGTGGGATGTGGTCTACAGAAATACAGCACGTTCTCTGAAAAGCATGCAAAAACTTTGATAATTTTTTTTCTTTACTTTCCCGAACTTTTTTGGCAATTTTGTTGAAACCAAACCGGGCAAAACCAAAGTGGTGAAACAATATGTTGTTGTGCGTGGGTAACAGTTGCAAGATGAACCTATGCTGATAGAAGAATATGTGGAGCTATGGGTAGGCACACAATATGACAACAAGGATTAGCAATTAACGAATGCAGATTAGCGATAGTTCAATCCGGATCCAAAGTACAAATCACAGGTGCTGGCTAAGACGTGTCGAGACGTAGCGCAACAAGGTGAAAACAAAGGACGATGGAAAGAACTCACAGAACAAGCAAATAGCCTGGATTTTTACTTTTTTCTGAATTTTTTCCTGATTTTTCCAAAAGACACTAGTAGGAATCAAACTTTTTCTTTTTTTCACTATTTTTTTATATTTTTCTCTTAACAAGGATGAAAAAAAGATGCAAACATAAAAATTGGCACCTATAACTAAGGTGGGATGTGGTCTATAGAAATACAGCACGTTCTCTGAAAAGCGTGCAAAAACATTGACAATTTTCTTTCTTTATTTTTCTGAATTTTTTCGGCGATTTTGATGAAACCAAACAGGGCAAAGCCAAAGTGGCAAAACAATCTGTTGTTGAGCGTGGGTAACAGTTGCAAGATGAACATGTATGCAGAGCTATGGGTAGTCACACAATATGACAGTAAGGATTAGCAATTAACGAATGCAGATTAGTGATTGTTTAATCCGGATCCAAAGTACAAATCATAGGTGCTGGCTAAAATGTGTCGAGACATAATGCATCAAGGTGAAAACAAAGGATGGTGGAAAGAATTCACAGAACAAGCAAATAGCCCAGATTTTCCCTTTTTCCTGAATTTTCCCTGATTTTTCCAAAAGGCATTAATAGGTATCAAACTTTTTTATTTTTTCACTATTTTTTTATATTTTTCTCTGATCAAGGATGAAAAAAAGATGCAACCACAAAAATGGGCACCTACAACTGAGGTGGGATGTGGTCTACAGAAATACAGCATGTTCTCTGAAAAGCATGCAAAAACTTTGATAATTTTTTTTCTTTACTTTCTCGAACTTTTTTGGCAATTTTGTTGAAACCAAACCGGGCAAAACCAAAGTGGTGAAACAATATGTTGTTGTGCGTGGGTAACAGTTGCAAGATGAACCTATGTTGATAGAAGAATATGTGGAGCTATGGGTAGGCACACAATATGACAACAAGGATTAGCAATTAACGAATGCAGATTAGCGATAGTTCAATCCGGATCCAAAGTACAAATCACAGGTGCTGGCTAAGACGTGTCGAGACGTAGCGCAACAAGGTGAAAACAAAGGACGATGGAAAGAACTCACAGAACAAGCAAATAGCCTGGATTTTTACTTTTTTCTGAATTTTTTCCTGATTTTTCCAAAAGACACTAGTAGGAATCAAACTTTTTCTTTTTTTCACTATTTTTTTATATTTTTCTCTTAACAAGGATGAAAAAAGATGCAAACATAAAAATTGGCACCTATAACTAGGGTGGGATGTGGTCTATAGAAATATAGCACGTTCTCTGAAAAGCGTGCAAAAACATTGACAATTTTCTTTCTTTATTTTTCCGAATTTTTTCGGCAATTTTGATGAAACCAAACAGGGCAAAGCCAAAGTGGCAAAACAATCTGTTGTTGAGCGTGGGTAACAGTTGCAGGATGAACATGTATGCAGAGCTATGGGTAGTCACACAATATGACAGTAAGGATTAGCAATTAACGAATGCAGATTAGTGATTGTTTAATCCGGATCCAAAGTACAAATCATAGGTGCTGGCTAAAACGTGTCGAGACATAATGCATCAAGGTGAAAACAAAGGATGGTGGAAAGAATTCACAGAACAAGCAAATAGCCCAGATTTTCCCTTTTTCCTGAATTTTCCCTGATTTTTCCAAAAGGCACTAATAGGTATCAAACTTTTTTTATTTTTTCACTATTTTTTTATATTTTTCTCTCAACAAGGATCAAAAAAAGATGCAACCACAAAAATGGGCACCTACAACTGAGGTGGGATGTGGTCTACAGAAATACAGCACGTTCTCTGAAAAGCATGCAAAAACTTTGATAATTTTTTTTCTTTACTTTCCCGAACTTTTTTGGCAATTTTGTTGAAACCAAACCGGGCAAAACCAAAGTGGTGAAACAATATGTTGTTGTGCGTGGGTAACAGTTGCAAGATGAACCTATGTTGATAGAAGAATATGTGGAGCTATGGGTAGGCACACAATATGACAACAAGGATTAGCAATTAACGAATGCAGATTAGCGATAGTTCAATCCGGATCCAAAGTACAAATCACAGGTGCTGGCTAAGACGTGTCGAGACGTAGCGCAACAAGGTGAAAACAAAGGACGATGGAAAGAACTCACAGAACAAGCAAATAGCCTGGATTTTTACTTTTTTCTGAATTTTTTCCTGATTTTTCCAAAAGACACTAGTAGGAATCAAACTTTTTCTTTTTTTCACTATTTTTTTATATTTTTCTCTTAACAAGGATGAAAAAAGATGCAAACATAAAAATTGGCTCCTATAACTAGGGTGGGATGTGGTCTATAGAAATATAGCACGTTCTCTGAAAAGCGTGCAAAAACATTGACAATTTTCTTTCTTTATTTTTCCGAATTTTTTCGGCAATTTTGATGAAACCAAACAGGGCAAAGCCAAAGTGGCAAAACAATCTGTTGTTGAGCGTGGGTAACAGTTGCAGGATGAACATGTATGCAGAGCTATGGGTAGTCACACAATATGACAGTAAGGATTAGCAATTAACGAATGCAGATTAGTGATTGTTTAATCCGGATCCAAAGTACAAATCATAGGTGCTGGCTAAAACGTGTCGAGACATAATGCATCAAGGTGAAAACAAAGGATGGTGGAAAGAATTCACAGAACAAGCAAATAGCCCAGATTTTCCCTTTTTCCTGAATTTTCCCTGATTTTTCCAAAAGGCACTAATAGGTATCAAACTTTTTTTATTTTTTCACTATTTTTTTATATTTTTCTCTCAACAAGGATCAAAAAAAGATGCAACCACAAAAATGGGCACCTACAACTGAGGTGGGATGTGGTCTACAGAAATACAGCACGTTCTCTGAAAAGCATGCAAAAACTTTGATAATTTTTTTCTTTACTTTCCCGAACTTTTTTGGCAATTTTGTTGAAACCAAACCGGGCAAAACCAAAGTGGTGAAACAATATGTTGTTGTGCGTGGGTAACAGTTGCAAGATGAACCTATGCTGATAGAAGAATATGTGGAGCTATGGGTAGGCACACAATATGACAACAAGGATTAGCAATTAACGAATGCAGATTAGCGATAGTTCAATCCGGATCCAAAGTACAAATCACAGGTGCTGGCTAAGACGTGTCGAGATGTAGCGCAACAAGGTGAAAACAAAGGACGATGGAAAGAACTCACAGAATAGCCTGGATTTTTACTTTTTTCTGAATTTTTTCCTGATTTTTCCAAAAGACACTAGTAGGAATCAAACTTTTTCTTTTTTTCGCTATTTTTTATATTTTTCTCTTAACAATGATGAAAAAAAGATGCAAACATAAACATTGGCACCTATAACTAAGGTGGGATGTGGTCTATAGAAATACAGCACGTTCTCTGAAAAGCGTGCAAAAACATTGACAATTTTCTTTCTTTATTTTTCCAAATTTTTTCGGCAATTTTGATGAAACCAAACAGGGCAAAGCCAAAGTGGCAAAACAATCTGTTGTTGAGCGTGGGTAACAGTTGCAAGATGAACATGTATGCAGAGCTTTGGGTAGTCACACAATATGACAGTAAGGATTAGCAATTAACGAATGCAGATTAGTGATTGTTTAATCCGGATCCAAAGTACAAATCATAGGTGCTGGCTAAAATGTGTCGAGACATAATGCATCAAGGTGAAAACAAAGGATGGTGGAAAGAATTCACAGAACAAGCAAATAGCCCAGATTTTCCCTTTTTCCTGAATTTTCCCTGATTTTTCCAAAAGGCACTAATAGGTATCAAACTTTTTTATTTTTTCACTATTTTTTTATATTTTTCTCTGAACAAGGATCAAAAAAAGATGCAACCACAAAAATGGGCACCTACAACTGAGGTGGGATGTGGTCTACAGAAATACAGCACGTTCTCTGAAAAGCATGCAAAAACTTTGATAATTTTTTTTCTTTACTTTCCCGAACATTTTTGGCAATTTTGTTGAAACCAAACCGGGCAAAACCAAAGTGGTGAAACAATATGTTGTTGTGCGTGGGTAACAGTAGCAAGATGAACCTATGCTGATAGAAGAATATGTGGAGCTATGGGTAGGCACACAATATGACAACAAGGATTAGCAATTAACGAATGCAGATTAGCGATAGTTCAATCCGGATCCAAAGTACAAATCACAGGTGCTGGCGAAGACGTGTCGAGATGTAGCGCAACAAGGTGAAAACAAAGGACGATGGAAAGAACTCACAGAACAAGCAAATAGCCTGGATTTTTACTTTTTTCTGAATTTTTTCCTGATTTTTCCAAAAGACACTAGTAGGAATCAAACTTTTTCTTTTTTTTCACTATTTTTTTATATTTTTCTCTTAACAAGGATGAAAAAAAGATGCAAACATAAAAATTGGCACCTATAACTAAGGTGGGATGTGGTCTATAGAAATACAGCACGTTCTCTGAAAAGCGTGCAAAAACATTGACAATTTTCTTTCTTTATTTTTCCGAATTTTTTCGGCAATTTTGATGAAACCAAACAGGGCAAAGCCAAAGTGGCAAAACAATCTGTTGTTGAGCGTGGGTAACAGTTGCAAGATGAACATGTATGTAGAGCTATGGGTAGTCACACAATATGACAGTAAGGATTAGCAATTAACGAATGCAGATTAGTGATTGTTTAATCCGGATCCAAAGTACAAATCATAGGTGCTGGCTAAAACGTGTCGAGACATAATGCATCAAGGTGAAAACAAAGGATGGTGGAAAGAATTCACAGAACAAGCAAATAGCCCAGATTTTCCCTTTTTCCTGAATTTTCCCTGATTTTTCCAAAAGGCACTAATAGGTATCAAACTTTTTTATTTTTTCACTATTTTTTTTATATTTTTCTCTGAACAAGGATCAAAAAAAGATGCAACCACAAAAATGGGCACCTACAACTGAGGTGGGATGTGGTCTACAGAAATACAGCACGTTCTCTGAAAAGCATGCAAAAACTTTGATAATTTTTTTCTTTACTTTCCCGAACTTTTTTGGCAATTTTGTTGAAACCAAACCGGGCAAAACCAAAGTGGTGAAACAATATGTTGTTGTGCGTGGGTAACAGTTGCAAGATGAACCTATGCTGATAGAAGAATATGTGGAGCTATGGGTAGGCACACAATATGACAACAAGGATTAGCAATTAACGAATGCAGATTAGCGATAGTTCAATCCGGATCCAATGTACAAATCACAGGTGCTGGCTAAGACGTGTCGAGACGTAGCGCAACAAGGTGAAAACAAAGGACGATGGAAAGAACTCACAGAACAAGCAAATAGCCTGGATTTTTACTTTTTTCTAAATTTTTTCCTGATTTTTCCAAAAGACACTAGTAGGAATCAAACTTTTTCTTTTTTTCACTATTTTTTTATATTTTTCTCTTAACAAGGATGAAAAAAAGATGCAAACATAAAAATTGGCACCTATAACTAAGGTGGGATGTGGTCTATAGAAATACAGCACGTTCTCTGAAAAGCGTGCAAAAACATTGACAATTTTCTTTCTTTATTTTTCCGAATTTTTTCGGCAATTTTGATGAAACCAAACAGGGCAAAGCCAAAGTGGCAAAACAATCTGTTGTTGAGCGTGGGTAACAGTTGCAAGATGAACATGTATGCAGAGCTATGGGTAGTCACACAATATGACAGTAAGGATTAGCAATTAACGAATGCAGATTAGTGATTGTTTAATCCGGATCCAAAGTACAAATCATAGGTGCTGGCTAAAACGTGTCGAGACATAATGCATCAAGGTGAAAACAAAGGATGGTGGAAAGAATTCACAGAACAAGCAAATAGCCCAGATTTTCCCTTTTTCCTGAATTTTCCCTGATTTTTCCAAAAGGCACTAATAGGTATCAAACTTTTTTATTTTTTCACTATTTTTTTATATTTTTCTCTGAACAAGGATCAAAAAAAGATGCAACCACAAAAATGGGCACCTACAACTGAGGTGGGATGTGGACTACAGAAATACAGCACGTTCTCTGAAAAGCATGCAAAAACTTTGATAATTTTTTTTCTTTACTTTCCCGAACTTTTTTGGCAATTTTGTTGAAACCAAACCGGGCAAAACCAAAGTGGTGAAACAATATGTTGTTGTGCGTGGGTAACAGTTGCAAGATGAACCTATGCTGATAGAAGAATATGTGGAGCTATGGGTAGGCACACAATATGACAACAAGGATTAGCAATTAACGAATGCAGATTAGCGATAGTTCAATCCGGATCCAAAGTACAAATCACAGGTGCTGGCTAAGACGTGTCGAGATGTAGCGCAACAAGGTAAAACAAAGGACGATGGAAAGAACTCACAGAACAAGCAAATAGCCTGGATTTTTACTTTTTTCTGAATTTTTTCCTGATTTTTCCAAAAGACACTAGTAGGAATCAAACTTTTTCTTTTTTTCACTATTTTTTTATATTTTTCTCTTAACAAGGATGAAAAAAAGATGCAAACATAAAAATTGGCACCTATAACTAAGGTGGGATGTGGTCTATAGAAATACAGCACGTTCTCTGAAAAGCGTGCAAAAACATTGACAATTTTCTTTCTTTATTTTTCCGAATTTTTTTGGCAATTTTGATGAAACCAAACAGGGCAAAGCCAAAGTGGCAAAACAATCTATTGTTGAGCGTGGGTAACAGTTGCAAGATGAACATGTATGCAGAGCTATGGGTAGTCACACAATATGACAGTAAGGATTAGCAATTAACGAATGCAGATTAGTGATTGTTTAATCCGGATCCAAAGTACAAATCATAGGTGCTGGCTAAAACGTGTCGAGACATAATGCATCAAGGTGAAAACAAAGGATGGTGGAAAGAATTCACAGAACAAGCAAATAGCCCAGATTTTCCCTTTTTCCTGAATTTTCCCTGATTTTTCCAGAAGGCACTAATAGGTATCAAACTTTTTTATTTTTTCACTATTTTTTTATATTTTTCTCTGAACAAGGATAAAAAAAAGATGCAACCACAAAAATGGGCACCTACAACTGAGGTGGGATGTGGTCTACAGAAATACAGCACGTTCTCTGAAAAGCATGCAAAAACTTTGATAATTTTTTTTCTTTACTTTCCCGAACTTTTTTGGTAATTTTGTTGAAACCAAACCGGGCAAAACCAAAGTGGTGAAACAATATGTTGTTGTGCGTGGGTAACATTTGCAAGATGAACCTATGCTGATAGAAGAATATGTGGAGCTATGGGTAGGCACACAATATGACAACAAGGATTAGCAATTAACGAATGCAGATTAGCGATAGTTCAATCCGGATCCAAAGTACAAATCACAGGTGCTGGCTAAGACGTGTCGAGACGTAGCGCAACAAGGTGAAAACAAAGGACGATGGAAAGAACTCACAGAACAAGCAAATAGCCTGGTTTTTTACTTTTTTCTGAATTTTTTCCTGATTTTTCCAAAAGACACTAGTAGGAATCAAACTTTTTCTTTTTTTCACTATTTTTTTATATTTTTCTCTTAACACGGATGAAAAAAAGATGCAAACATAAAAATTGGCACCTATAACTAAGGTGGGATGTGGTCTATAGAAATACAGCACGTTCTCTGAAAAGCGTGCAAAAACATTGACAATTTTCTTTCTTTATTTTTCCGAATTTTTTCGGCAATTTTGATGAAACCAAACAGGGCAAAGCCAAAGTGGCAAAACAATCTGTTGTTGAGCGTGGGTAACAGTTGCAAGATGAACATGTATGCAGGGCTATGGGTAGTCACACAATATGACAGTAAGGATTAGCAATTAACGAATGCAGATTAGTGATTGTTTAATCCGGATCCAAAGTACAAATCATAGGTGCTGGCTAAAACGTGTCGAGACATAATGCATCAAGGTGAAAACAAAGGATGGTGGAAAGAATTCACAGAACAAGCAAATAGCCCAGATTTTCCCTTTTTCCTGAATTTTCCCTGATTTTTCCAAAAGGCACTAATAGGTATCAAACTTTTTTATTTTTTCACTATTTTTTTATATTTTTCTCTGAACAAGGATCAAAAAAAGATGCAACCACAAAAATGGGCACCTACAACTGAGGTGGGATGTGGTCTACAGAAATACAGCACGTTCTCTGAAAAGCATGCAAAAACTTTGATAATTTTTTTTCTTTACTTTCCCGAACTTTTTTGGCAATTTTGTTGAAACCAAACCGGGCAAAACCAAAGTGGTGAAACAATATGTTGTTGTGCGTGGGTAACAGTTGCAAGATGAAATTATGCTGATAGAAGAATATGTGGAGCTATGGGTAGGCACACAATATGACAACAAGGATTAGCAATTAACGAATGCAGATTAGCGATAGTTCAATCCGGATCCAAAGTACAAATCACAGGTGCTGGCTAAGACGTGTCGAGACGTAGCGCAACAAGGTGAAAACAAAGGACGATGGAAAGAACTCACAGAACAAGCAAATAGCCTGGATTTTTACTTTTTTCTGAATTTTTTCCTGATTTTTCCAAAAGACACTAGTAGGAATCAAACTTTTTCTTTTTTTCACTATTTTTTTATATTTTTCTCTTAACAAGGATGAAAAAAAGATGCAAACATAAAAATTGGCACCTATAACTAAGGTGGGATGTGGTCTATAGAAATACAGCACGTTCTCTGAAAAGCGTGCAAAAACATTGACAATTTTCTTTCTTTATTTTTCCGAATTTTTTTGGCAATTTTGATGAAACCAAACAGGGCAAAGCCAAAGTGGAAAAACAATCTGTTGTCGAGCGTGGGTAACAGTTGAAAGATGAACATGTATGCAGAGCTATGGGTAGTCACACAATATGACAGTAAGGATTAGCAATTAACGAATGCAGATTAGTGATTGTTTAATCCGGATCCAAAGTACAAATCATAGGTGCTGGCTAAAACGTGTCGAGACATAATGCATCAAGGTGAAAACAAAGGATGGTGGAAAGAATTCACAGAACAAGCAAATAGCCCAGATTTTCCCTTTTTCCTGAATTTTCCCTGATTTTTCCAAAAGGCACTAATAGGTATCAAACTTTTTTATTTTTTCACTATTTTTTTATATTTTTCTCTGAACAAGGATCAAAAAAGGATGCAACCACAAAAATGGGCACCTACAACTGAGGTGGGATGTGGTCTATAGAAATACAGCACGTTCTCTGAAAAGCATGCAAAAACTTTGATAATTTTTTTTCTTTACTTTCCCGAACTTTTTTGGCAATTTTGATGAAACCAAACCGGGCAAAACCAAAGTGGTGAAACAATATGTTGTTGTGCGTGGGTAACAGTTGCAAGATGAACCTATGCTGATAGAAGAATATGTGGAGCTATGGGTAGGCACACAATATGACAACAAGGATTAGCAATTAACGAATGCAGATTAGCGATAGTTCAATCCGGATCCAAAGTACAAATCACAGGTGCTGGCTAAGACGTGTCGAGATGTAGCGCAACAAGGTGAAAACAAAGGTCGATGGAAAGAACTCACAGAACAAGCAAATAGCCTGGATTTTTACTTTTTTCTGAATTTTTTCCTGATTTTTCCAAAAGACACTAGTAGGAATCAAACTTTTTCTTTTTTTCACTATTTTTTTATATCTTTCTCTTAACAAGGATGAAAAAAGATGCAAACATAAAAATTGGCACCTATAACTAAGGTGGGATGTGGTCTATAGAAATACAGCACGTTCTGTGAAAATCGTGCAAAAACATTGACAATTTTCTTTCTTTATTTTTCCGAATTTTTTCGGCAATTTTGATGAAACCAAACAGCGCAAAGCCAAAGTGGCAAAACAATCTGTTGTTGAGCGTGGGTAACAGTTGCAAGATGAACATGTATGCAGAGCTATGGGTAGTCACACAATATGACAGTAAGGATTAGCAATTAACGAATGCAGATTAGTGATTGTTTAATCCGGATCCAAAGTACAAATCATAGGTGCTGGCTAAAACGTGTCGAGACATAATGCATCAAGGTGAAAACAAAGGATGGTGGAAAGAATTCACAGAACAAGCAAATAGCCCAGATTTTCCCTTTTTCCTGAATTTTCCCTGATTTTTCCAAAAGGCACTAATAGGTATCAAACTTTTTTATTTTTTCACTATTTTTTTATATTTTTCTCTGAACAAGGATCAAAAAAAGATGCAACCACAAAAATGGGCACCTACAACTGAGGTGGGATGTGGTCTACAGAAATACAACACGTTCTCTGAAAAGCATGCAAAAACTTTGATAATTTTTTTTCTTTACTTTCCCAAACTTTTTTGGCAATTTTGTTGAAACCAAACAGGGCAAAACCAAAGTGGTGAAACAATATGTTGTTGTGCGTGGGTAACAGTTGCAAGATGAACCTATGCTGATAGAAGAATATGTGGAGCTATGGGTAAGCACACAATATGACAACAAGGATTAGCAATTAACGAATGCAGATTAGCGATAGTTCAATCCGGATCCAAAGTACAAATCACAGGTGCTGGCTAAGACGTGTCGAGACGTAGCGCAACAAGGTGAAAACAAAGGACGATGGAAAGAACTCACAGAACAAGCAAATAGCCTGGATTTTTACTTTTTTCTGAATTTTTTCCTGATGTTTCCAAAAGGCACTAGTAGGAATCAAACTTTATCTTTTTTCACTATTTTTTTATGTTTTTCTCATAACAAGGATAAAAAAGATGCAGTCACAAAAATTGGCACCTACAACTGAGGTGGGATGTGGTCTACAGAAATACAGCACATTCTCTGAAAAGCGTGCAAAAACTTTGACAATTTTCTTTCTTTATTTTCCTGAATTTTTTCGGCAATTTTGATGAAACCAAACAGGGCAAAGCCAAAGTGGCAAAACAATCTGTTGTTGAGCATGGGTAACAGTAGCAAGATGAACCTGTATGTGGAGCTTTGGGTAGTCACACAATATGACAGTAAGGATTAGCAATTAACGAATGCAGATTAGTGATTGTTTAATCCGGATCCAAAGTACAAATCATAGGTGCTGGCTAAGACGTGTCGAGACATAATGCATCAACGTGAAAACAAAGGATGATGGAAAGAACTCACAGAACAAGCAAATAGCCCAGATTTTCCCTTTTTCCTGAATTTTCCCTGATTTTTCCAAAAGGCACTAATAGGTATCAGACTTTTTTATTTTTTCACTATTTTTTTATATTCTTCTCTGAACAAGGATCAAAAAAAAGATGCAACCACAAAAATGGGCACCTACAACTGAGGTGGGATGTGGTCTACAGAAATACAGCATGTTCTCTGAAAAGCATGCAAAAACATTGATAATTTGTTTCTTTACTTTCCCGAATTTTGTTGGCAATTTTGTTGAAACCAAACAGGGCAAAACCAAAGTGGCGAAACAATCTGTTGTTGAGCGTGGGTAACAGTTGCAAGATGAACCTATGCTGATAGAAGAATATGTTGAGCTATGGGTAGGCACACAATATGACAACAAGGATCCAAAGTACAAATCACAGGTGCTGGCTAAGACGTGTCGAGACGTAGCGCAACAAGGTGAAAACAAAGGACGATGGAAAGAACTCACAGAACAAGCAAATAGCCTGGATTTTTACTTTTTTCTGAATTTTTTTCCTAATTTTTCCAAAAGGCACTAGTAGGAATCAAACTTTTTATTTTTTTCACTATTTTTTTATATTTTTCTCTTAACAAGGGTCAAAAAAAGATGCAAACATAAAAATTGGTACCTACAACTGAGGTGGGATGTGGTCTATAGAAATACAGCATGTTCTCTGAAAAGCGTGCAAAAACATTAACAATTTTCTTTCTTTATTTTCCCAAATTTTTTTGGCAATTTTGATGAAACCAAACAGGGCAAAGCCAAAGTGGCAAAACAATCTGTTGTTGAGCGTGGGTAACAGTTGCAAGATGAACCTGTATGTGGAGCTTTGGGTAGTCACACAATATGACAGTAAGGATTAGCAATTAACGAATGCAGATTAGTGATTGTTTAATCCGGATCCAAAGTACAAATCATAGGTGCTGGCTAAGACGTGTCGAGACATAATGCAACAAGGTGAAAACAATTTTTACTGAATTTTCCCTGATTTTTCCAAAAGGCACTAATAGGAATGAAACTTTTTTTATTTTTTCACTATCTTTTTATATTTTTCTCTGAACAAGGATCAAAAAAAGATGCAACCACAAAAATGGGCACCTACAACTGAGGTGGGATGTGGTCTACAGAAATACAGCACGTTCCCTGAAAAGCATGCAAAAACTTTGATAATTTTTTTTCTTTACTTTCCCGAATTTTTTTGGCAATTTCGTTGAAACCAAACAGGGCAAAACCAAAGTGGCAAAACAATCTGTTGTTGAGCGTGGGTAACAGTTGCAAAAGGCACTAATAGGAATGAAACTTTTTTATTTTTTCACTATCTTTTTATATTTTTCTCTGAACAAGGATCAAAAAAAGATGCAACCACAAAAATGGGCACCTACAACTGAGGTGGGATGTGGTCTACAGAAATACAGCACGTTCTCTGAAAAGCATGCAAAAACTTTGACAATTTTCTTTCTTTATTTTCCTGAATTTTTTCGGCAATTTTGATGAAACCAAACAGGGCAAAGCCAAAGTGGCAAAACAATCTGTTGTTGAGCATGGGTAACAGTAGCAAGATGAACCTGTATGTGGAGCTTTGGGTAGTCACACAATATGACAGTAAGGATTAGCAATTAACGAATGCAGATTAGTGATTGTTTAATCCGGATCCAAAGTACAAATCATAGGTGCTGGCTAAGACGTGTCGAGACATAATGCAACAAGGTGAAAACAAAGGATGATGGAAAGAACTCACAGAACAAGCAAATAGCCCAGATTTTTCCCTTTTTCCTAAATTTTCCCTGATTTTTCCAAAAGGCACTAATAGGAATGAAACTTTTTTATTTTTTCACTATCTTTTTATATTTTTCTCTGAACAAGGATCAAAAAAAGATGCAACCACAAAAATGGGCACCTACAACTGAGGTGGGATGTGGTCTACAGAAATACAACACGTTCTCTGAAAAGCATGCAAAAACTTTGATAATTTTTTTTCTTTACTTTCCTGATTTTTTTGGCAATTTTGTTGAAACCAAACAGGGCAAAACCAAAGTGGCGAAACAATCTATTGTTGAGCGTGGGTAACAGTTGCAAGATGAACCTATGCTGATAGAAGAATATGTGGAGCTATGGGTAGGCACACAATATGACAACAAGGATTAGCAATTAACGAATGCAGACTAGCGATAGTTCAATCCGGATCCAAAGTACAGATCACAGGTGCTGGCTAAGACGTGTCGAGACATAGCGCAACAAGGTTAAAACAAAGGACGATGGAAAGAACTCACAGAACAAGCAAATAGCCTGGATTTTTACTTTTTTCTGAATTTTTCCCTGATTCTTCCAAAAGGCACTAGTAGGAATCAAACTTTTTCTTTTTTTCACTATATTTTTTATATTTTTCTCTTAACAAGGATCAAAACAAGATGCAAACATAAAAATTGGCACCTACAACTGAGGTGGGATGTGGTCTATAGAAATACAGCACGTTCTTTGAAAAGCGTGCAAAAACATTGACAATTTTCTTTCTTTATTTTCCCGAATTTTTTCAGCAATTTTGATGAAACCAAACAGGGCAATGCCAAAGTGGCAAAACAATCTGTTGTTGAGCGTGGGTAACAGTTGCAAGACGAACCTGTATGTGGAGCTATGGGTAGTCACACAATATGCAGTAAGGATTAGCAATTAACGAATGCAGATTAGTGATTGTTTAATCCGGATACAAAGTACAAATCATATGTGCTGGCTAAGACCTGTCAAGACATAATGCAACAAGGTGAAAACAAAGGATGATGGAAAGAACTCACAGAACAAGCAAATATCCTAGATTTTTCCTTTTTTCCTGAATTTTCCCTGATTTTTCCAAAAGGCACTAATAGGAATCAAACTTTTTTATTTTTTCACTATTTTTTTATATTTTTCACTGAATAAGGATCAAAAAAGATGCAACCACAAAAATGGGCACACACAACTGAGGTGGGATGTGGTCTATAGAAATACAGCACGTTCTCGGAAAAGCGTGCAAAAACTTTGACAATTTTCTTTCTATATTTTCCCGAATTTTTTCGGTAATTTTGATGAAACCAAACAGGGCAAAGCCAAAGTGGCAAAACAATCTATTGTTGAGCGTGGGTAACAGTTGCAAGATGAACCTATATGCGGAGCTATGGGTAGTCACATAATATGACAGTAAGGATTAGCAATTAACGAATGCAGATTAGTGATTGTTTAATCCGGATCCAAAGTACAAATCATATGTGCTGGCTAAGACCTGTCAAGACATAATGCAACAAGGTGAAAACAAAGGATGATGGAAAGAACTCACAGAACAAGAAAATATCCTAGATTTTTCCTTTTTTCCTGAATTTTCCCTGATTTTTCCAAAAGGCACTAATAGGAATCAAACTTTTTTATTTTTTCACTATTTTTTTATATTTTTCTTTGAATAAGGATCAAAAAAGATGCTACCACAAAAATGGGCACACACAACTGAGGTGGGATGTGGTCTACAGAAATACAACACGTTCTCTGAAAAGCGTGCAAAAACTTTGACAATTTTTTTCTTTACATTCCCCAATTCTTTTGGCAATTTTGTTGAAACCAAACAGGGCAAAACCAAAGTGGCGAAACAATCTGTTGTTGAGCGTGGGTAACAGTTGCAAGATGAACCTGTGCTGATAGAAGAATATGTGGAGCTATGGGTAGGCACACAATATGACAACAAGGATTAGCAATTAACGAATGCAGATTAGCGATAGTTCAATCCGGATCCAAAGTACAAATCACGGGTGCTGGCTAAGACGTGTCTATACGTAGCGCAACAAGGTGAAAACAAAGGACGATGGAAAGAACTCACAGAACAAGCAAATAGCCTAGATTTTTACTTTTTCTGAATTTTTCCCTGATTTTCCAAAAAGTACTAGTAGGAATCAAACTTTTTCTTTTTTTCACTATTTCTTTATATTTTTCTCTTAACAAGGATCAAAAAAAGATGCAACACAAAAATTGGCACCTACAACTGAGGTGGGATGTGGTCTATAGAAATATAGCACGTTCTCTGAAAAGCGTGCAAAAACTTTGACAATTTTCTTTCTATATTTTGCCGAATTTTTTCAGCAATTTTGATGAAACCAAACAGGGCAAAGCCAAAGTGGCAAAACAATCTATTGTTGAGCGTGGGTAACAGTTGCAAGATGAACCTATATGCGGAGCTATGGGTAGTCACACAATATGACAGTAAGGATTAGCAATTAACGAATGCAGATTAGTGATTGTTTAATCCGGATCCAAAGTACAAATCATATGTGCTGGCTAAGACCTGTCAAGACATAATGCAACAAGGTGAAAACAAAGGATGATGGAAAGAACTCACAGAACAAGCAAATATCCTAGATTTTTCCTTTTTTCCTGAATTTTCCCTGATTTTTCCAAAAGGCACTAATAGGAATCAAACTTTTTTATTTTTTCACTATTTTTTTATATTTTTCTCTGAATAAGGATAAAAAAGATGCAACCACAAAAATGGGCACACACAACTGAGGTGGGATGTGGTCTACAGAAATACAGCACGTTCTCTGAAAAGCGTGCAAAAACTTTGACAATTTTTTTCTTTACTTTCCCAAATTCTTTTGGCAATTTTGTTGAAACCAAACAGGGCAAAACCAAAGTGGCGAAACAATCTGTTGTTGAGCGTGGGTAACAGTTGCAAGATGAACCTGTGCTGATAGAAGAATATATGGAGCTATGGGTAGGCACACAATATGACAACAAGGATTAGCAATTAACGAATGCAGATTTGTGATTGTTTAATCTGGATCCAAAGTACAAATCATAGGTGCTGGCTAAGACGTGTCAAGACATAATGCAACAAGGTGAAAACAAAGGATGATGGAAAGAACTAACAGAACAAGCAAATAGCCCAGATTTTTTCTTTTTCCTGATTTTTCCCTGATTTTTCCAAAAGGCACTAATAGGAATCAAACTTTTTATTTTTTCACTATTTTTTTATATTTTTCTCTGAACAAGGATAAAAAAAGATACAACCACAAAAATGGGCACATACAACTGAGGTGGGATGTGGTCCACAGAAATACAGCATGTTATATGAAAAGCGTGCAAAAACTTTGACAATTTTTTTCTTTCCTTTCCCGAATTTTTTTGGCAATTTTAATGAAACCAAACAGGGCAAAGCCAAACTGGCGAAACAATCTGTTGTTAAGCGTGGGTAACAGTTGCAAGATGAAACTGTGCTGATAGAAGAATATGTGGAGCTATGGGTAGGCACACAATATGACAGCAAGTATTAGCTATGAACGAATGCAGATTAGCGATAGTTCAATCCGGATCCAAAGTACAAATCACAGGTGCTGGCTAAGACGTGTCGAGACGTAGCGCAACAAGGTGAAAACAAAGGACGATGGAAAGAACTCACAGAACAAGCAAATAGCCAGGATTTTTCCTTTTTTTGAATTTTTCCCTCATTTTTCCAAATGGCACTAGTAGCAATCAAAGTTTTTAGTTTTTTCACTATTTTTTTTATATTTTTCTCTTAACAAGAATCAAAAAAAGATGCAACCACAAAAATTGGCACCTAGAACTGAGGTGGGATGTGGTCTACAGAAATATAGCACGATCTCTGAAAAGCGTGCAAAAACTTTGACAATTTTTTTCTTTATTTTCCTAAATTTTTTTGGCAATTTTGATGAAACCAAACAGGGCAAAGCCAAAGTGGCAAAACAATATGTTGTTGAGCGTGGGTAACAGTTGCAAGATGAACCTGTATGTGGAGCTTTGGGTAGTCACACAATATGACAGTAAGGATTAGCAATTAACGAATGCAGATTAGTGATTGTTTAATCTGGATCCAAATTACAAATCATAGGTGCTGGCTAAGACGTGTCGAGACGTTGTGCAACAAGGTGAAAACAAAGGACGAAGGAAAGAACTCACAGAACAAGCAAATAGCCCAGATTTTACCTTTTTCCTGAATTTTCCCTGATTTTTACAAAAGGCACTAATAGGAATCAAACTTTTTAATTTTTTCACTATTTTTTATATTTTTCACTGAACAAGGATCAAAAAAAGATGCAACCAAAAAAATGGGCACCTACAACTAAGGTGGGATGTGGTCTACAGAAATACAGCACGTTCTCTGAAAAGCGTGCAAAAACTTTGACAATTTTTTTTCTTTACTTTCCCGAATTTTTTTGGCAATTTTGATGAAACCAAACAGGGCAAAACCAAAGTTGTGAAACAATCTGTTGTTGAGCGTGGGTAACAGTTGCAAGATGAACCTGTGCTGATAGAAGAATATGTGGAGCTATGGGTTGACACATAATATGACAACAAGGATTAGCAATTAACGAATGCAGATTAGCGATAGTTCCATCCGGATTCAAAGTACAAATCACAGGTGCTGGCTAAGACGTGTTGAGACGTAGCGCAACAAGGTGAAAACAAAGGACGATGGAAAGAACTCACAGAACAAGCAAATAGCCTGGATTTTTTCTTTTTCCTGAATTTTTCCTTGATTTTTCCAAAAGGCACTAGTAGGAATCAAACTTTTTCTTTTTTCACTATTTTTTATATTTTTCTCTTAACAAGGATCAAAAAAAGATGCAACCACAAAAATTGGCACTTACAACTGAGGTGGGATGTGGTCTACAGAAATATAGCACGTTCTCTGAAAAGCGTGCAAAAACTTTGACAATTTTCTTTCTTTATTTCCCCGATTTTTTCGGCAATTTTGATGAAACCAAACAGGACAAAGCCAAAGTGGCAAAACAATCTGTTGTTGAGCATGGGTAACAGTTGCAAGATGAACCTATATGTGGAGCTATGGGTAGACACACAATATGACAACAAGGATTAGCAATTAACGAATGTAGATTAACGATTGTTCAATCCGGATCCAAAGTAAAAATCACAGGTGCTGGCTTAGACATGTCAAGAAGTAGCGCAACAAAGTGAAAACAAAGGACGATAGAAAGAACACACAGAACAAGCAAATAGCCTGGATTTTTCCTTTTCCTGAATCTTTTCCTGATTTTTCCAAAAGGCACTAGTAGGAATCAAACTTTTTTATTTTTTCCCTATTTTTTTATATTTTTCACTGAACAAGGATCAAAAAAGATGCAACCACAAAAATTGGCACCTACAACTGAGGGGGATGTGGTCTACAGAAATACAACACGTTCTCTGAAAAGCGTGAAAAACTTGACAATTTTTTTCTTTATTTTCCTGAATTTGTTTGGTAATTTTGATGAAACCAAACAGGAAAAAGCCAAAGTGGCAAAACAATCTGTTGTTGAGCGTGGGTAACAGTTGCAAGATGAACCTGTATGTGGAGCTATGGGTAGGCACACAATATGACAGCAAGTATTAGCTATGAACGAATGCAGATTAGCGATAGTTCAATCCAGATCCAAAGTACAAATCACAGGTGCTGGCTAAGACGTGTCGAGACGTAGCGCAACAAGGTGAAAACAAAGAACGATGGAAAGAACTCACAGAACAAGCAAATAGCCTGGATTTTTCCTTTTTCCTAATTTTTTTCTTATTTTTCCAAAAGGCACTAGTAGGAATCAAACTTTTTTATTTTTTCAGTATTTTTTTATATATTTTTCTCTGAACAAGGATCAAAAAACATGACAACACAAAAATTGGCACCTACAACTAAGATGGGATGTGGTCTACAGAAATACAGCACGTTCTCTGAAAAGCGTACAAAAACTTTGACAATTTTCTTTCTTTATTTTCTCGAATTTTTTCGGCAATTTCGATGAAACCAAACAGGGCAAAGCCAAAGTGGCAAAACAATCTGTTGTTGAGCGTGGGTAACAGTTGCAAGATGAACCTGTATGTGGAGCTATGGGTAGTCACACAATATGACAGTAAGGATTAGAAATTAACGAATGCAGATTAGTGATTGTTTAATCCGGATCCAAAGTACAAATCATAGGTGCTGGCTAAGACGTGTCGAGACGTAGTGCAACAAGGTGAAAACAAAGGACGATGGAAAGAACTCACAGAACAAGCAAATAGCCCAGATTTTTCCTTTTCCTGAATTTTCCCTGAATTTTCCAAAAGGCACTAATAGGAATCAAACTTTTTTTTTATTTTTTCACTATTTTTTTATATTTTTCTCTGAACAAGGTTCAAAAAAAGATGCAACCACAAAAATGGGCACCTACAGCTGAGGTGGGATGTGGTCTACAGAAATACAGCACGTTCTCTGAAAAGCGTGAAAAACTTTGACAATTTTTTTTCTTTACTTTCCCGAATTTTTTTGGCAATTTTGATGAAACCAAACAGGGCAAAACCAAAGTTGTGAAACAATCTGTTGTTGAGCGTGGGTAACAGTTGCAAGATGAACCTATGCTGATAGAAGAATATGTGGAGCTATGGGTTGGCACATAATATGACAACAAGGATTAGCAATTAACGAATGCAGATTAGCGATAGTTCCATCCGGATCCAAAGTACAAATCACAGGTGCTGGCTAAGACGTGTCGAGACGTAGCGCAACAAGGTGAAAACAAAGAACGATGAAAAGAACTCACAGAACAAGCAAATAGCCTGGATTTTTCCTTTTTCGTGAATTTTTTTCTGATTTTTCCAAAAGGCACTAGTAGGAATCAAACTTTTTTATTTTTTTAGTATTTTTTTATATATTTTTCTCTGAACAAGGATAAAAAAAAATGAAACACAAAAATTGGCACCTACAACTGAGGTGGGATGTGGTCTACAGAAATACAGCACGTTCTCTGAAAAGCGTACAAAAACTTTGACAATTTTCTTTCTTTATTTTCCCGAATTTTTTCGGCAATTTTGATGAAACCAAATAGGGCAAAGCCAAAGTGGCAAAACAATCTGTTGTTGAGCGTGGGTAACAGTTGCAAGATGAACCTATATGTGGAGCTATGGGTAGTCACACAATATGACAGTAAGGATTAGAAATTAACGAATGCAGATTAGTGATTGTTTAATCCGGATCCAAAGTACAAATCATAGGTGCTGGCTAAGACGTGTCGAGACGTAGTGCAATAAGGTGAAAACAAAGGACGATGGAAAGAACTCACAGAACAAGCAAATGGCCCAGATTTTTCCTTTTTCCTGAATTTTCCCTGATTTTTCCAAAAGGCACTAATAGGAATCAAACTTTTTTTATTTTTTCACTATTTTTTTATATTTTTCTCTGAACAAGGTTCAAAAAAAGATGCAACCACAAAAATGGGCACCTACAACTAAGGTGGGATGTGGTCTACAGAAATACAGCACGTTCTCTGAAAAGCGTGCAAAAACTTTGACAATTTTTTTCTTTACTTTCTCGAATTTTTTTGGCAATTTCGATGAAACCAAACAAGGCAAAACCAAAGTTGCGAGACAAATCTGTTGTTGAGTGTGGGTAACAGTTGCAAGATGAACCAGTGCTGATAGAAGAATATGTGGAGCTATGGGTAGGCACACAATATGACAACAAGGATTAGTAATTAACGAATGCAGATTAGCGGTAGTTCAATCCGGATCCAAAGTACAAATTACAGGTGCTGGCTAAGACGTGTCGAGACGTAGCGCAACAAGGTGAAAACAAAGGACGATGGAAAGAACTCACAGAACAAGCAAATATCCTAGATTTTTTCTTTTTCTTGAATTTTTCCTTGATTTTTCCAAAAGGCACTAGTAGGAATCAAACTTTTTCTTTTTTCACTATTTTTTATATTTTTCTCTTAACAAGGATCAGAAAAAGATGCAACCACAAAAATTGGCCCTTACAACTGAGGTGGGATGTGGTCTACAGAAATATAGCACATTCTCTGAAAAGCGTGCAAAAACTTTGACAATTTTCTTTCTTTATTTCCCTGATTTTTTTCGGCAATTTTGATGAAACCCAACAGGGCAAAGCTAAAGTGGCAAAACAATCTATTGTTGAGCGTGGGTAACAGTTGCAAGATGAACCTATATGTGGAGCTATGGGTAGACACACAATATGACAACAAGGATTAGCAATTAACGAATGTAGATTAACGATTGTTCAATCCGGATCCAAAGTAAAAATCACAGGTGCTGGCTAAGACATGTCGAGAAGTAGCGCAAGAAGGTGAAAACAAAGGACGATAGAAAGAACACACAGAACAAGCAAATAGCCTGGATTTTTCCTTTTCCTGAACCTTTTCCAGATTTTTCTAAAAGGCACTAGTAGGAATCAAACTTTTTTATTTTTTCCCTATTTTTTTATATTTTTCACTGAACAAAGATCAAAAAAGATGAAACCACAAAAATTGGCACTACAACTGAGGGGGATGTGGTCTACAGAAATACAACACGTTCTCTGAAAAGCGTGCAAAAACTTGAAATTTTTTTTCTTTATTTTCTTGAATTTGTTTGGCAATTTTGATGAAACCAAACAGGGCAAAGCCAAAGTGGCGAAACAATCTGTTGTTGAGCGTGGGTAACAGTTGCAAGATGAACCTGTATGTGGAGCTATGGGTAGGCACACAATATGACAGCAAGTATTAGCAATGAACGAATGCAGATTAGCGATAGTTCAATCCGGATCCAAAGTACAAATCACAGGTGCTGGCTAAGACGTGTCGAGACGTAGCGATGGAAAGAACTCACAGAACAAGCAAATAGCCTGGATTTTTCCTTTTTCCTGATTTTTTTCTGATTTTTCCAAAAGGCACTAGTAGGAATCAAACTTTTTTATTTTTTTAGTATTTTTTTATATATTTTGCTCTGAACAAGGATCAAAAAACATGAAAACACAAAAATTGGCACCTACAACTGAGATGGGATGTGGTCTACAGAAATACAGCACGTTCTCTGAAAAGCGTACAAAAACTTTGACAATTTTCTTTCTTTATTTTCTCGAATTTTTTCGGCAATTTTGATGAAACCAAATAGGGCAAAGCCAAAGTGGCAAAACAATCTGTTGTTGAGTGTGGGTAACAGTTGCAAGATTAACCTGTATGTGGAGCTATGGGTAGTCACACAATATGACAGTAAGGATTAGAAATTAACGAATGCAGATTATTGATTGTTTAATCCGGATCCAAAGTACAAATCATAGGTGTTGGCTAAGACGTGTCAAGACGTAGTGAAACAAGGTGAAAACAAAGGACGATGGAATGAACTCATAGAACAAGCAAATAGCCCAGATTTTTCCTTTTTCCTGAATTTTCCCTGATTTTTCCAAAAGGCACTAATAGGAATCAAACTTTTTTTATTTTTTCACAATTTTTTTTTATATTTTTCTCTGAATAAGGTTCAAAAAAGATGCAACCACAAAAATGGGCACCTACAACTGAGGTGGGATGTGGTCTATAGAAATACAGTACGTTCTCTGAAAAGCGTGCAAAAACTTTGACAATTTTTTTTCTTTACTTTCCCGAATTTTTTTGGCAATTTTGTTGAAACCAAACAGGGCAAAACTAAAGTGGCGAAACAATCTGTTGTTGAGCGTGGGTAACAGTTGCAAGATGAGCCAGTGCTGATAGAAGAATATGTGGAGCTATGGGTAGGCACACAATATGACAACAAGGATTAGCAATTAACGAATGCAGATTAGCGATAGTTCAATCCGGATCCAAAGTACAAATCACAGGTGCTGGCTAAGACGTGTCGAGACGTAGCGCAACAAGGTGAAAACAAAGGACGATGGAAAGAACTCACAGAACAAGCAAATAGCCTGGATTTTTTCTTTTTCCTGAATTTTTCCTTGATTTTTCCAAAAGGCACTAGTAGGCATCAAACTTTTTCTTTTTTCACTATTTTTTATTTTTTTCTCTTAATAAGGATCAAAAAAAGATGCAACCACAAAAATTGGCACTTACAACTGAGGTGGGATGTGGTCTACAGAAATATAGCACGTTCTCTGAAAAGCGTGCAAAAACTTTGACAATTTTCTTTCTTTATTTCCCCGATTTGTTTTGGCAATTTTGATGAAACCAAACAGGGCAAAGCCAAAGTGGCAAAACAATCTATTGTTGAGCGTGGGTAACGGTTGCAAGATTAACCAATATGCGGAGCTATGGGTAGACACACAATATGACAACAAGGATTAGCAATTAACGAATGTAGATTAACGATTGTACAATCCAGATCCAAAGTAAAAATCACAGGTGCTGGCTAAGACATGTCGAGAAGTAGCGCAACAAGGTGAAAACAAAGGATGATAGAAAGAACACACAGAACAAGCAAATAGCCTGGATTTTTCCAAAAGGCACTAGTAGGAATCAAACTTTTTTATTTTTTCCCTATTTTTTTAAATTTTTCACTGAACAAGGATCAAAAAAGATGCAACTACAAAAATTGGCACCTACAACTGAGGGGGATGTGGTCTACAGAAATACAACACGTTCTCTGAAAAGCGTGCAACAACTTTGACAATTTTCTTTCTTTATTTCCCCGATTTTTTTCGGCAATTTTGATGAAACCAAACAGGGCAAAGCCAAAGTGGCGAAACAATCTGTTGTTGAGCGTGGGTAACAGTTGCAAGATGAGCCTGTATGTGGAGCTATGGGTAGGCACACAATATGACAGCAAGTATTAGCTATGAACGAATGCAGCTTAGCGATAGTTCAATCCGGATCCAAAGTACAAATCACAGGTGCCAGCTAAGACATGTCGAGACGTAGCGCAACAAGGTGAAAACAAAGAACGATGGAAAGAACTCACAGAAAAAGCAAATAGCCTGGATTTTTCCTTTTTCCTGATTTTTTTTCTGATTTTTCCAAAAGGCACTAGTAGGAATCAAACTTTTTTATTTTTTCAGTATTTTTTGATATATTTTTCTCTGAACAAGGATCAAAAAACATGAAAACACAAAAATTGGCACCTACAACTGAGATGGGATGTGGTCTACAGAAATACAGCACGTTCTCTGAAAAGCGTACAAAAACTTTGACAATTTTCTTTCTTTATTTTCTCGAATTTTTTTGGCAATTTTGATGAAACCAAACAGGGCAAAGCCAAAGTGGCAAAACAATCTATTGTTGAGCGTGGGTAACAGTTGCATGATGAACCTGTATGTGGAGCTATGGGTAGTCACACAATATGACAGTAAGGATTAGAAATTAACGAATGCAGATTAGTGATTGTTTAATCCGGATCCAAAGTACAAATCATAGGTGCTGGCTAAGACGTGTCGAGACGTAGTGCAACAAGGTGAAAAAAAAGGACGATGGAAAGAACTCACAGAACAAGCAAATAGCCCAGATTTTTCCTTTTTCCTGAATTTTCCCTGATTTTTCCAAAAGGCACTAATAGGAATCAAACTTTTTTTATTTTTTCACTATTTTTTTATATTTTTCTCTGAACAAGGTTCAAAAACAGATGCAACCAGAAAAATGGGCACCTACAACTGAGGTGGGATGTGGTCTACAGAAATACAACACGTTCTCTGAAAAGCGTGCAAAAGCTTTGACAATTTTTTTTCTTTACTTTCACGAATTTTTTTGGCAATTTCGATGAAACGAAATAGGGCAAAACCAAAGTTGCGAAACAATCTGTTGTTGCGTGTGGGTAACAGTTGCAAGATGAACCTGTGTTGATAGAAGAATATGTGGAGCTATGGGTAGGCACACAATATGACAGCAAGGATTAGCAATTAATGAATGCAGATTAGCGATAGTTCAATCCAGATCCAAAGTACAAATCACAGGTGCTGGCTAAGACGTGTCGAGACGTAGTGAAAACAAAGGACGATGGAAAGAACTCACAGAACAAGCAAATAGCCTGGATTTTTTCTTTTTCCTGAATTTTTCCATGATTTTTCCAAAAGGCACTAGTAGAAATCAAACTTTCTCCTTTTTCACTATTTTTTATATTTTTCTTTTAACAAGGATCAAAAAAAGATGCAACCACAAAAATTGGCACCTACAACTGAGGTGGGATGTGGTCTACAGAAATATAGCACATTCTCTAAAAAGCGTACAAGAATTTGACAATTTTCTTTCTTTATTTCCCTGAATTTTTTCGGCAATTTTTATGAAACCAAACTGGGCAAAGCCAAAGTGGCAAAACAATCTGTTGTTGAGTGTGGGTAACAGTTGCAAGATGAACCTGTATGTGGAGCTTTGGGTAGTCACACAATATGACCGTAAGGATTAGCAATTAACGAATGCAGATTAGTGATTATTTAATCCGGATCCAAACTACAAATCATAGGTGCTAGCTAAGATGTGTCGATACATAATGCATCAAGGTGAAAACAAAAGATGATGGAAAGAACTCACAGAACAAGCAAATAGCCTAGATTTTTCCTTTTTCCTGAATTTTCCCTGATTTTTCCAAAAGGCACTAATAGGAATTAAACTTTTTTATTTTTTCACTATTTTTTTATATTTTTCTCCAAACAAGGATAAAAAAAGATGCAACCACAAAAATGGGCACCTACAACTGAGGTGGGATGTGGTCTACAGAAATACAGCACGTTCGTTGAAAAGCATGCAAAAACTTTGATAATTTTTTTTTCTTTACTTTCCCGAATTTTTTTGGCAATTTTGTTGAAACCAAACAGGGCAAAACTAAAGTGGCGAAACAATCTGTTGTTGAGCGTTTGTAACAGTTGCAAGATGAACCTGCGCTGATAGAAGAATATGTGGAGCAATGGGTAGGCACACAATATGACAACAAGGATTAGCAATTAACGAATGCAGATTAACGATAGTTCAATCCGGATCCAATGTACAAATCACAGGTGCTGGTTAAGACGTGTTGAGACATAGCGCAACAAGGTGAAAACAAAGGACGATGGAAAGAACTCATAGAACAAGCAAATAGCCTGGATTTTTCGTTTTTCCTAAATTTTTCCCTGATTTTTCCAAAATGCACTAGTAGGAATCAAACTTTTTCTTTTTTCACTATTTTTTTATATTTTTCCAATAACAAGAATCAAAAAAAGATGCAACCACAAAAATTGGCACCTACAACTGAGGTGCGATGTGGTCTACAGAAATACAGCATGTTCTCTGAAAAGCGTGTAAAAATTTTGACAATTTTTTTCTTTATTTTCCCGAATTTTTTTGGCAATTTTGACAAAACCAAACAGGGCAAAGCCAAAGTGGCGAAACAATCTGTTGTTGAGCGTGGGTAACAGTTGCAAGATGAACCTATATGTTGAGCTATGGGTAGTCACACAATATGACAATAAGGATTAGCAATTAACGAATGCAGATTTGTGATTGTTTAATCCGGATCGAAAGTACAAATCATAGGTGCTGGCTAAGACGTGTCGAGACATAGTGCAATAAGGTGAAAATAAAGGACGATGGAAAGAATTCACAGAACAAGCAAATATCCCAGATTTTTCCTTTTTCCTGAATTTTCCCATATTTTTTTGCAAAAGGCACTAACAGGAATCAAACTTTTTTACTTTTTCACTATTTTTTTATATTTTTCTCTGAACAAGGATCAAAAAAAGATGCAACCACAAAAATTGGCACCTACAACTAAGGTGGGATGTGGTCTACAGAAATAGAGCACGTTCTCTGAAAAGCGTGCAAAAACTTTGACAATTTTTTTTCTTTACTTTCCCGATTTTTTTTGGCAATTTTGACGAAACCAAACAGGGCAAAACCAAAGTGGCGAAACAATCTGTTGTTGAGCATGGGTAACAGTTGCAAGATGAACCCGTGCTGATAGAAGAATATGTTGAGCTATGGGTAGGCACACAATATGACAACAAGGATTAGCAATTAACGAATGCAGATTAGTGATAGTTCAATCCGGATCCAAAGTACAAATCACAGGTGCTGGCTAAGACATGTCGAGACGTAGCGCAACAAGGTGAAAACAAAGGACGATGGAAAGAACTCACAGAACAAGCAAATAGCCTGGATTTTTACTTTTTTTCTGAATTTTTTCCTGATTTTTCGAAAAGGCACTAGTAGGAATTAAACTTTTTCTTTTTTTACTATTTTTTTATATTTTTCTCTTAATAAGGATCAAAAAAGATGCAAACACAAAAATTGGCACCTACAACTGAGGTGGGATGTGGTCTATAGAAATACAACACGTTCTCTGAAAAGCGTGCAAAAACTTTGACAATTTTCTTTCTTTATTTTCCCGAATTTTTTCGGCAATTTTGATGAAACCAAACAGGGCAAAGCCAAAGTGGCAAAACAATCTGTTGTTGAGCGTGGGTAACAGTTGCAAGATGAACCTGTGCTGATAGAAGAATATGTGGAGCTATGGGTAGGCACACAATATGACAGCAAGGATTAGCAATTAATGAATGCAGATTAGCGATAGTTCAATCCAGATCCAAAGTACAAATCACAGGTGCTGGCTAAGACGTGTCGAGACGTAGCGCAACAAGGTGAAATCAAAGGACGATGGAAAGAACTCACAGAACAAGCAAATAGCCTGGATTTTTTTCTTTTTCCTGAATTTTTCCTTGATTTTTCCAAAAGGCACTAGTAGAAATCAAACTTTCTCCTTTTTCACTAATTTTTATATTTTTCTTTTAACAAGGATCAAAAAAAGATGCAACCACAAAAATTGGCACCTACAACTGAGGTGGGATGTGGTCTACAGAATATTGCACATTCTCTGAAAAGCGTACAAAAATTTGACAATTTTCTTTCTTTATTTCCCTGAATTTTTTCGGCAATTTTTATGAAACCAAACAGGGCAAACCCAAAGTGGCAAAACAATCTGTTGTTGAGTGTGGGTAACATTTGCAAGATGAACCTGTATGTGGAGCTTTGGGTAGTCACACAATATGACAGTAAGGATTAGCAATTAACGAATGCAGATTAGTGATTATTTAATCCGGATCCAAAGTACAAATCATAGGTGCTGGCTAAGACGTTTCGAGATGTAGTGCAATAAGGTGAAAATAAAGGACGATGGAAAGAACTCACAGAACAAGCAAATATCCCAGATTTTTGCTTTTTCCTGAATTTTCCCATATTTTTTTTGCAAAAGGCACTAACAGGAATCAAACTTTTTTACATTTTCACTATTTTTTTATATTTTTCGCTGAACAAGTATCAAAAAAAGATGCAACCACAAAAATTGGCACCTACAACTGAGGTGGGATGTGGTCTACAGAAATAGAGCACGTTCTCTGAAAAGCGTGCAAAAACTTTGACAATTTTTTTTCTTTACTTTCCCGATTTTTTTTGGCAATTTTGACGAAACCAAACAGGGCAAAACCAAAGTGGTGAAACAATCTGTTGTTGAGCGTGGGTAACAGTTGCAAGATGAACCTGTGCTGATATAAGAATATGTTGAGCTATGGGTAGGCACACAATATGACAACAAGGATTAGCAATTAACGAATGTAGATTAGTGATAGTTCAATCCGGATCCAAAGTACAAATCACAGGTGCTGGCTAAGACGTGTCGAGACGTAGCGCAACAAGGTGAAAACAAAGGACGATGGAAAGAACTCAGAGAACAAGCAAATAGCCTGGATTTTTACTTTTTTCTGAATTTTTTCCTGATTTTTCCAAAAGGCACTAGTAGGAATTAAACTTTTCTTTTTTCACTATTTTTTTAATATTTTTCTCTTAATAAGGATCAAAAAAGATGCAAACACAAAAATTGGCACCAACAACTGAGGTGGGATGTGGTCTATAGAAATACAACACGTTCTCTGAAAAGCGTGCAAAAACTTTGACAATTTTCTTTCTTTATTTTCCCGAATTTTTTCGGCAATTTTGATGAAACCAAACAGGGCAAAGCCAAAGTAGCAAAACAATCTGTTGTTGAGCGTGGGTAACAGTTGCAAGATGAACCTGTATGCGGAGCTATGGGTAGTCACACAATATGACAGTAAGGATTAGCAATTAACGAATGCAGATTAGTGATTATTTAATCCGGATCCAAACTACAAATCATAGGTGCTGGCTAAGACGTGTCGAGACATAATGCATCAAGGTGAAAACAAAGGACGATAGAAAGAACACACAGAACAAGCAAATAGCCTGGATTTTTCCTTTTCCTGAATCTTTTCCTGATTTTTCCAAAAGGCACTAGTAGGAATCAAACTTTTTTATTTTTTTCCTATTTTTTTATATTTTTCACTGAACAAGGATAAAAAAAGATGCAACTACAAAAATTGTCACCTATAACTGAGGGGGATGTGGTCTACAGACATACAACACGTTCTCTGAAAAGCGTGCAAAAACTTGATAATTTTTTTCTTTATTTTCCTGAATTTGTTTGGCAATTTTGATGAAACCAAACAGGGCAAAGCCAAAGTGGTGAAACAATCTGTTGTTGAGCGTCGGCAACAGTTGCAAGATGAACCTGTATGTGGAGCTATGGGTAGGCACACAATATGACAGCAAGTATTAGCTATGAACGAATGCAAATTAGCGATAGTTCAATCCGGGTCCAAAGTACAAATCACAGGTGCTGGCTAAGACGTGTCGAGACGTAGCGCAACAAGGTGAAAACAAAGAACGATGGAAAGAACTCACAGAAAAAGCAAATAGCCTTGATTTTTCCTTTTTGCTGATTTTTTTTCTGATTTTTCCAAAAGGCACTAGTAGGAATGAAACTTTTTTATTTTTTTAGTATTTTTTTTATATATTTTTCTCTGAACAAGGATCAAAAAACATGAAAACACAAAAATTGGCACCTACAACTGAGATGGGATGTGGTCTACAGAAATACAGCACGTTCTCTGAAAAGCGTACAAAAGCTTTGACAATTTTCTTTCTTTATTTTCTCGAATTTTTTCGGCAATTTTGATGAAACCAAACAGGGCAAAGCCAAAGTGGCAAAACAATCTGTTGTTGAGCGTGGGTAACAGTTGCAAGATGAACCTGTATGTGGAGCTATGGGTAGTCACACAATATGACAGTAAGGATTAGAAATTAACGCATGCAGATTAGTGATTGTTTAATCCGGATCCAAAGTACAAATCATAGGTGCTGGCTAAGACGTGTCGAGACGTAGTGCAACAAGGTGAAAACAAAGGACGATGGAAAGAACTCACAGAACAAGCAAATAGCCCAGATTTTTCCTTTTTCCTGAATTTTCCCAAATTTTTCCAAAAGGCACTAATAGGAATCAAACTTTTTTTATTTTTTCACTATTTTTTTATATTTTTCTCTGAACAAGGTTCAAAAAAAGATGCAACCACAAAAATGGGCACCTACAACTAAGGTGGGATGTGGTCTACAGAAATACAACACGTTCTCTAAAAAGCGTGCAAAAACTTCGACAATTTTTTTTCTTTACTTTCACGAATTTTTTTGGCAATTTCGATGAAACGAAACAGGGCAAAACCAAAGTTGCGAAACAATCTATTGTTGAGTGTGGATAACAGTTGCAAGATGAACCTGTGCTGATAGAAGAATATGTGGAGCTATGGGTAGGCTCACAATATGACAGCAAGGAATAGCAATTAATGAATGCAGATTAGCGATAGTTCAATCCAGATCCAAAGTACAAATCACAGGTGCTGGCTAAGACGTGTCGAGACGTAGCGCAACAAGGTGAAAACAAAGGACGATGGAAAGAACTCACAGAACAAGCAAATAGTCTAAATTTTTTCTTTTTCCTGAATTTTTCCTTGATTTTTCTAAAAGGCACTAGTAGAAATCAAACTTTCTCCTTTTTCGCTATTTTTTATATTTTTCTTTTAACAAGGATCAAAAAAAGATGCAACCACAAAAATTGGCACCTACAACAGAGGTGGGATGTGGTCTACAGAAATATAGCACATTCTCTGAAAAGCGTACAAAAATTTGACAATTTTCTTTCTTTATTTCCCTGAATTTTTTCGGCAATTTTTATGAAACCAAACAGGGCAAAGCCAAAGTGGCAAAACAATCTGTTGTTGAGTGTGGGTAACAGTTGCAAGATGAACCTGTATGTGGAGCTTTGGGTAGTCACACAATATGACAGTAAGGATTAGCAATTAACGAATGCAGATTAGTGATTATTTAATCCGGATCCAAACTACAAATCATAGGTGCTGGCTAAGACGTGTCGAGACATAATGCATCAAGGTGAAAACAAAGGATGATGGAAAGAACTCACAGAACAAGCAAATAGCCTAGATTTTTCCTTTTTCCTGAATTTTCCCTGATTTTTCCTAAAGGCACTAATAGGAATTAAACTTTTTTATTTTTTCACTATTTTTATATATTTTTCTCTAAACAAGGATAAAAAAAGATGCAACCACAAAAATGGGCACCTACAACTGAGGTGGGATGTGGTCTACAGAAATACAGCACGTTCTTTGAAAAGCGTGCAAAAACTTTGACAATTTTTTTTCTTTACTTTCCCGATTTTTTTTGGCAATTTTGACGAAACCAAACAGGGCAAAACCAAAGTGGCGAAACAATCTGTTGTTGAGCGTGGGTAACAGTTGCAAGATGAACCTGTGCTGATAGAAGAATATGTTGAGCTATGGGTAGGCACACAATATGACAACAAGGATTAGCAATTAACGAATGCAGATTAGTGATAGTTCACTCCGGATCCAAAGTACAAATCACAGGTGCTGGCTAAGACGTGTCGAGACGTAGCGCAACAAGGTGAAAACAAAGGACGATGGAAAGAACTCACAGAACAAGCAAATAGCCTGGATTTTTACTTTTTTCTGAATTTTTTCCTGATTTTTCCAAAAGGCACTAGTAGGAATTAAACTTTTTCTTTTTTCACTATTTTTTTATATTTTTCTCTTAATAAGGATCAAAAAAATGCAAACACAAAAATTGGCACCTACAACTGAGGTGGGATGTGGTCTATAGAAATACAACACGTTCTCTGAAAAGCGTGCAAAAACTTTGACAATTTTCTTTCTTTATTTTCTCGAATTTTTTCGGCAATTTTGATGAAACCAAACAGGGCAAAGCCAAAGTGGGAAAACAATCTGTTGTTGAGCGTGGGTAACAGTTGCAAGATGAACCTGTATGCGGAGCTATGGGTAGTCACACAATATGACTGTAAGGATTAGCAATTAACGAATGCAGATTTGTGATTGTTTAATCCGGATCCAAAGTACAAATCATAGGTGCTGGCTAAGACCTGTCAAGACATAATGCAACAAGGTGAAAACAAAGGACGATGAAAAGAACTCAGAGAACAAGCAAATATCCCTGATTTTTCCTTTTTCCTGAATTTTCCCATATTTTTTTTGCAAAAGGCACCAACAGGAACCAAACTTTTTTACTTTTTCACTATTTTTTTCTATTTTTCTCTGAACAAGGATCAAAAAAAGGTGCAACCACAAAAATTGGCACCTACAACTGAGGTGGGATGTGGTCTACAGAAATAGAGCACGTTCTCTGAAAAGCGTGCAAAAACTTTGACAATTTTTTTTCTTTACTTTCCTGATTTTTTTTGGCAATTTTGACAAAACCAAACAGGGCAAAACCAAAGTGGCGAAACAATCTGTTGTTGAGCGTGGGTAACAGTTGCAAGATGAACCTGTGCTGATAGAAGAATATGTTGAGCTATGGGTAGGCACACAATATGACAACAAGGATTAGCAATTAACGAATGCAGATTAGCGATAGTTCAATCCGGATACAAAGTACAAATCACAGGTGCTGGCTAAGACGTGTCGAGACGTAGCGCAACAAGGTGAAAACAAAGGACGATGGAAAGAACTCACAGAACAAGCAAATAGCCTGGATTTTTACTTTTTTCTGAATTTTTTCCTGATTTTTCCAAAAGGCACTAGTAGGAATTAAACTTTTTCTTTTTTCACTATTTTTTTTATATTTTTCTCTTAATAAGGATCAAAAAAAGATGCAAACACAAAAATTGGCACCTACAACTGAGGTGGGATGTGGTCTATAGAAATACAACACGTTCTCTGAAAAGCGTGCAAAAACTTTGACAATTTTCTTTCTTTATTTTCCTGAATTTTTTCGGCAATTTTGATGAAACCAAACAGGGCAAAGCCAAAGTGGCAAAACAATCTGTTGTTGAGCGTGGGTAACAGTTGCAAGATGAACCTGTATGCGTAGCTATGGGTAGTCACACAATATGATAGTAAGGATTAGCAATTAACGAATGAAGATTAGTGATTGTTTAATCCGGATCCAAAGTACAAATCATAGGTGCTGGCTAAGACCTGTCAAGACATAATGCAACAAGGTGAAAACAAAGGATGATGAAAAGAACTCACAGAACAAGCAAATATCCTAGATTTTTTCTTTTTTCCTGAATTTTCCCTGATTTTTTCAAAAGGCACTAATAGGAATCAAACTCTTTTATTTTTTCACTATTTTTTTATAGTTTTCTCTGAATAAGGATTAAAAAAGATGCAACCACAAAAATGGGCACACACAACTGAGGTGGGATGTGGTCTACAAAAATACAGCACGTTCTCTGAAAAGCGAGCAAAAACTTTGACAATTTTTTTCTTTACTTTCCCGAATTTTGTTGGCAATTTTGATGAAACCAAACAGGGCAAAACCAAAGTGGCGAAACAATCTGTTGTTGAGCGTGGGTAACAGTTGCAAGATGAACTTATGCTGATAGAAGAATATGTGGAGCAATTAACGAATGCAGATTAACGATAGTTCAATCCGGATCCAATGTACAAATCACAGGTGCTGTTTAAGAGGTGTGGAGACATAGCGCAACAAGGTGAAAACAAAGGACGATGGAAAGAACTCATAGAACAAGCAAATAGCCTGGATTTTTCGTTTTTCCTGAATTTTTCCCTGATTTTTCCAAAAGGCACTAGTAGGAATCAAACTTTTTCTTTTTCCACTATTTTTTTATATTTTTCTCATAACAAGAATCAAAAAAAGATCCAACCACAAAAATTGGCACCTACAACTGAGGTGCGATGTGGTCTACAGAAATACAGCACGTTCTCTGAAAAGCGTGTAAAAACTTTGACAATTTTTTTTCTTTATTTTCCCAAATTTTTTTGGCAATTTTGATGAAACCAAACAGGGCAAAGCCAAAGTGGCGAAACAATCTGTATTTGAGCGTGGGTAACAGTTGCAAGATGAACCTGTATGTGGAGCTATGGGTAGTCACACAATATGACTGTAAGGATTAGCAATTAACGAATGCAGATTTGTGATTATTTAATCCGGATCCAAAGTACAAATCATAGTGTTGACGGTTCTTAAGTATCAATTGTAACCATCAAATAAATAAAGAAAAGGACCTATATGCAAGCAACACCTAGAATTAGGGTTTGATCTAACAGAATTCCACGAGTTTTGCTGTTTATCTATTTCTGCAGGGGGTTATCAGGAAATACGGAAGAAAGGCCCACATGTCGGATTAATGACGGGATATTAACCGAACACGTAATTATCTTACATCTAGAAGATTCCAGAAGCCACGGGAACGAACGGGAGCCGTAACGGGGCCAGACACAGGGCGCCCGCCCTATGCCCTAGGGCGCCCGCCCTGCCCCCGGGACCAATCAGGTCGAGTCTCGCGGATTATGCTCCACCGCCTTTGAGGATCAAGGAAAACTGTAGGATGAAGGTCGGTTTGATCCGACGGTCCAGATTCATCCAAAATGGCTATATAAGCAAGGCCCCTGACCCCTGGTGGAGAGGACCCCAATTCATTATTCAGTTGCATATCTCTAGTTAGGGTTTAGAGAGAGAGGTTCCCTCTAGGGTTCCCACCTCTTAGGGCTTAGCATCCAATGTGAAAGTAGAATTAGTTCTACTAGATTGAGAGAGATAGAGTGGAGGTGTAGATCGGAGGAAGCCGGCCTGTCGGTGTCTACTCCGAGGTTGTACCTGCGGGAGCAAGTTCTTCTAACCCGAGGCTTGTTCTCAGGATTCTTTAGTATTTCGACTTCTAAATTCTAGTAAGTTCTTTGTTTTATTGTTCTTTGGTTTATGAGTTTACTTTGATCTCTTCGCGTAGAGTTTAGAGTAATCATCTCTAGCGTAAACGTGGTGTTTAAGCTAGGATACTCATAGATATCCCCTCGTCTAGCCGGACCGTGGTAGTAGCGAGGAACGTGACAATTCCGAGTTACCTTTGTATTCCATATCCCGTTAGCAGGATCGATAGGGTTTATAGGTGCGGGTTGAACATCCTTTGTGGTGTCTAGATTCCGTAAACCTCCCCAATAGAACAGTAGATCATCCTTACCAAGGTTAGAAGAAGAGTGCAGTTGTAGTCTTCTCTATACATCACTCACATCGAATCATAGTGGTTGTAGCCTAAAGGTTAGTAGTAATAGATTTGGTTAGTCAGATGCACTCTTTCTCCTAATGGTAAAAATATAAATACGATACCCAGGATAACATCTCGGATGAAGTGCTCACCGATATCCGTGCGCTTGCGGATCCTATTTCCTAATTGCGTTACCAAATATCAACAAGCATTTCTGGCGCCGTTGCCGGGGAGAAAGACGGTTTGCTGAGATAACCTTGAGTCTTACTACTAGCTTGTATTCATACTTTTTATTTTCTTATCTTTTTCATTCTTTCTTTTTCTTTTTACCAAAAATGGAAAACCAAGGTTCTATATCTATCTTTGATGCCGCAACACCTTCAGCAACTGACCTTTTACCATGGGAGTCATCACAGCCTATCCAAACATCCCAGTATAAGTTAAGTTCAAGGTTGATTGCGATGATTCAAAATTTATCTTTTTCGGGAAAGGAAGACGAAAACCCTTACCTTCATATTAGAGATTTTGAGCAGACATGCGATTGTCTTCGCATTGAAGGCATTTCTGATAAGACTTTACGTTGGAAGCTTTTTCCTTTTTCTTTAAGAGGAGAAGCTAGACGATGGTATAGTCAGAAGGTAAGTCAACAGCAAGGTGAATGGGGAGTTTTAAGAGCCAACTTTTGTCTAGATTTTTATTCCCTTGACCGTACTGGTGCCCTTAGACTCGAAGTCCTATCTTTTAAACAAAAAGATAATAAAACTTTGGGGAAATTCTGGAAACATTTTTCTGATCTTTTAGAATCTGGTCCAAAACTTTTGCTTGAAGACACTGTTCTTTTATTTCACTTTTTTTGAGGTCTTCAGAAAGATAATAAACAAATGCTGCATACTATGGCTAGAGGTTCTTTCTTTCATATCCCTACTGGTGAAGCTAAGGGGATCTTGAATAGAATCCTAGAAGCTGAGATGGATAATGCCCTCCATGATAAAACCTACGAAGCCGAAGTAGACACTCTGCCAAATTTTTCATCTACTTTAGCTATCCCAGGTTCTGAGCCACAAAAGGAAGAAATTCTACCATCTGATTTCATGCTAGACATAGAATCCGATCTCTTTGCCGATTTTGAAAACATTTCAAACTACCATTCTATAGACCGACCCCAAAACGGCCAATTTAGCATTTGTTTACCAAGTGAACATCAATTGAGAGAGCTTATCTCGGTTATGAGTAGCGAATGGTTAGAGGAGTCAGAGCTTTCCTCTGAAGTAATCCGAGTGGACACACCCTCTATAACTATACGCTGTGCTTATAATTCTGATCAATTTAACGCTCTCTATAATCCTGTTGTGGGGATCAATATTATGTCTGAAGCTTTTGCACTTAATTTATTTGGGAAACTTGTTTTAACCCCCACAACAAAGGTCATAAAGGAATCTTCGGGACGATTAGTCCCCAGTCTTGGAATTATTAATGTCCTACCCTTTATGGTAGAAGGCTCCATGGTTCATTTGAACTTTTATATCTTTGATATATGGGGTTTCGACCTATTGATTGGACAACCTTTTAGAAGACTCCTTTATGAAGGTCAAACTGGAAAGCTCTACATTTCCTTGGGAAAGGATTTTAAACTTCCAATTACAATAACTCACTCTTTGAATAATAAGACCGAGCCATATCTTTTGCCTGATCCTATGGAGGAGGTAAAGGCTGCATCTCTAGAACTTTTAGATGATCCAGACTTAGAAGAGGAAGCCCCCTTCTTCACTGAAGAAGAGGCCGAACCTTCTGAACCTGAACCCTTAGATGAGTTTGCAGAAACACCTAGACCCCCCATAGAACTCAAAACTTTACCACCCGGTCTTACCTATGCTTTCCTAAACAATAATCCAGAGTTTCCTGTGATCGTTAGTAATAAACTCACTCAGGAGCAAACTCTGCGATTAATGACCATTCTTGAAAAACACCACTCTGTTTTCGGCTACTCACTTCAAGATCTCACAGGAATCAGTCCTATGATTTGTACCCATTGTATTCCGATAGATCCTTCTGTTTCACCCTCTCGAGAGCCTCAACGTAGACTTAACAACGCGATGAGAGAGGTAGTTAAAAAAGAAGTTATAAAGTTGCTGCATGCAGGGATTATATATCCTGTGCCGCATAGTGAGTGGGTAAGCCCTGTTCAAGTTGTGCCTAAAAAGGGAGGCATGACTGTTGTTACTAATGATAAGAATGAGCTAATTCCGCAACGCACCGTCACTGGGTGGCGGATGTGCATAGACTATAGAAAACTTAATAAAGCCACAAAAAAGGATCATTTTCCTTTGCCTTTTATAGATGAGATGCTTGAGCGGTTAGCAAAACACTCGTTTTTCTGTTTTCTAGATGGATATTCAGGGTATCACCAGATCCCTATCCATCCTGATGATCAAAGCAAAACCACTTTTACATGCCCATATGGAACGTATGCTTATCGTAGAATGTCTTTTGGGTTATGTAATGCACCAGCTTCTTTTCAAAGATGTATGATGTCTATATTTTCTGATATGATTGAAGAGATTATGGAAGTTTTCATGGATGATTTCTCAGTTTATGGAAAAACTTTTGATAGTTATCTTGAGAACTTAGATAAGGTTTTGCAAAGATGTGAAGAAAAGCACTTAATCCTTAATTGGGAAAAATGTCATTTTATGGTTAGAGAAGGAATAGTGCTAGGACACCTAGTGTCTGAAAGAGGTATTGAGGTAGATAGAGCTAAAATTGAAGTAATTGAACAACTACCTCCACTTGTGAATATAAAAGGAATTCGAAGTTTTCTTGGCCATGCTGGTTTTTATCGCAGATTTATAAAAGACTTTTCATTTATTGCGAGACCACTTACTCTTTTGCTAGCCAAGGATGCTCCTTTCGAATTAGATGATGCATGTCTAAATTCTTTCAATTTATTAAAGCAAGCACTCATCTCTGCACCAATCATTCAACCCCCTGATTGGTCGTTGCCTTTTGAAATTATGTGTGATGCTAGTGATTATGCTGTGGGGGCAGTTTTGGGACAAACTAAAGATAAAAAGCATCATGCAATTGCTTATGCAAGTAAAACTTTGACAGGAGCTCAACTTAATTATGCAACCACTGAAAAAGAGCTTCTGGCTGTTGTTTTTGCCATTGATAAATTTAGATCTTATTTAGTTGGAGCTAAGATAATTTTTTACACTGATCATGCTGCACTAAAATATTTGCTCACTAAGAAAGATGCTAAACCTCGCTTAATCAGATGGATTTTATTACTCCAAGAATTTGATTTAGAAATAAAAGATAAAAAGGGAGTAGAAAATTCTGTTGCTGATCACTTGTCTAGAATGTACTTTAAGAATTCACAGGAACCCCCCATTAATGACTCACTCCGGGACGACATGCTTTACGGGATTAACAGATCTGACCCCTGGTATGCAGATATTGTTACTTTTATAGTTTCAGGTTATGTACCACCCGGAGCAAACAAGAAGAAGCTTATTCAGGAAAGTCGTTCACATATATGGGATGAGCCATATCTCTTCCGAGTATGCGCTGATGGTCTACTTAGAAGATGTGTGACCACTGAGGAAGGATTGAAGATCATCGACAGATGTCACTCATCACCATACGGAGGATGCTATGGAGCATTCCGTACACATTCAAAGATCTGGCAATGTGGATTCTACTGGCCTACAATGTACGATGACACGAAGCAATATATCAGAAGATGTGGGCCATGTCAAAGGCACGGAAACATAAATACAAGGGATGCCATGCCACTCACCAACAACCTTCAGATTGAACTCTTTGATGTCTGGGGAATAGACTACATGGGTCCATTTCCCCCATCTAAGAAGTGTGAGTTCATCTTGGTGGCGGTTGATTACGTCTCCAAGTGGGTAGAGGCACTACCTTGCAAACATGCCGACAATATCAGTTCGAAGAGGATGTTTGAGGAAATCATATTTCCAAGATTTGGAGTCCCCACGATAGTGATAAGTGATGGAGGATCACACTTCATTGACAAGCGCTTCGAGCACTATCTATCAAGACATGGAATCCGTCACAATGTCGCTACTCCCTATCATCCTCAGACAAGTGGCCAAGCAGAGACTTCCAACAAGCAAATCAAGAACATTCTTCAGAAGACGGTGAACGAGATGGGAACGGCATGGAAGGACAAGTTACCCGATGCACTCTGGGCTTACCGGACAGCATACAAGACCCCAATTGGAATGTCTCCATACCAATTGGTGTACGGAAAGACTTGTCACCTACCTGTTGAACTTGAGTTCAAGGCACACTGGGCCATAAAAAGATGGAATATGGACCTAGATATCGTCGGAAAACATAGAAGAATGCAATTATCGGAGTTAGAAGAATGGCGGGAGAAAGCATATCACAATTCAAAGATCTACAAAGAAAGAGTCAAGAGATGGCATGACAAGAGGATCAAGAAGAAGGAGTTCTCACCCGGAGATAAGGTATTACTTTTTAATTCCAGGGTGAAGCTTTTCGGGCATGGAAAGCTCCGGAGCAAATGGGAAGGACCATTCAAGGTAATTCATTCATCATCCCACGGAGCTATCACACTTCAAAATGACGAAGGTACGTTATTCAAGGTAAATGGTCAACGTCTTAAATTATTTTTAGAGCATAGTCTTAGGAGGCGTGAGCGTCGCTGAGCTATCTAGATTAGATCTTGGGGCTATATATGTCTTAGTTATTATTAGATTCGATTAGGTTCGCTTATAATCAGTTTAGATCTATTATATTCGGTTATTATTATTATTCGGTTGTAATAAATGCCTCAAGATTAATAAAGATTATTATTAGTATGTCTTGTGTGTCTCTACTTTTGTGCAAGAAAGCAGAAAACAAGTATGGGGGAGATTCCCTGACATGTCACACACACTTCGATCGCACCACTCCATGAACCAGGTACACACTCTGCACACTTTTATTACACACTTACACACTCACCTTAGTTTGTGCAGAATTTTATCTCTCTAAACATGATAAATTAAAAGGATAAAAATGCTTATAATCATGATCAATCTCACTCTGTGATATTTCCTGGAAACCTGCAATTATTAAAATTATTTCAAAACCCTGTGTTGCTAAAAGTCATTGTGGAATAAGAGATGGTAAGGGTATGAGTACCTTATTCTTAGTATCTTTATTGCTTGGAGAATTTGTTTTAAAAATCTCAAAATTATAGCTACCATCCTCAAGTTTTATATGCCTGCTAAACATGAAAATATTAATTAAAGCTATCTGCTTTGTATTGAGTTTGTTCAAAACAAGTTAGACCCTTGTTGAGAGATTTATCATACTCCTAAGATCAAGACATTTTTATTCAGAAAGATTCACTCTTCCGAAGTATTATTGCGTTAGAGGCATGGGCTATGCAAAATTATGAATATATCGAGGAAATAAAAAGGAGCAAGTGCTCGATAACCTCGTGGAAAAAAATGGACAAGTGTCCGGCAGTAGAATTAGGGGTACCTCGGTATCCACCCAAAGGAAAAAAAATGAGATATGATAAAAATATGATGAAAAGAAAATGATAGCCCATGGTCCCTCTAATAAGCAATATGCCAGTAAGAGTGACAAGTTTTTAATTTTCAAAATCTTTGATCTAAGAGTATGGCATTCTTCTCCTCGGATCCGGTTTTGACCATACAATAAATGCAAGGTATGTATGCTTAAAGAATTATTTTTGCAAAATCAAAACAGCCTCAGAGAGAAATATAAAAGATAATGAGTGACTCTGAGAGCACCTATGAGGATAAAGGTATGCTAAGTTTTTCTTTTCAAAAATATGTAAAAACTCCAAGTGATAGGGATTAAGAAGAAGAAAGGCTCTTTACTCTGACCATATATTTCCCTGACTATAAGTGCACAGTGGATTTTTACAACACCCTGCAGGTATGAAAGAATGTTTCAACCCCAGATGTTTTATTAACCAACCTTTTCTCGAGGACGAGTAAAAGCCTAAGTATGGGGGTGTTTGTTGACGGTTCTTAAGTATCAATTATAACCATCAAATAAATAAAGAAAAGGACCTATATGCAAGCAACACCTAGAATTAGGGTTTGATCAAACAAAATTCCACGAGTTTTGCTGTTTATCTATTTCTGCAGGGGGTTATCAGGAAATACGGAAGAAAGGCCCACATGTCGGATTAATGACGGGATATTAACCGAACACGTAATTATCTTACATCTAGAAGATTCTAGAAGCCACGGGAACGAACGGGAGCCGTAATGGGGCTAGACACAGGGCGCCCGCCCTGTGCCCTAGGGCGCCCGCCCTGCCTCGGGGACCAATCAGGTCGAGTCTCGCGGATTATGCTCCACCGCCTTTGAGGATCAAGGAAAACCGTAGGATGAAGGTCGGTTTGATCCGATGGTCCAGATTCATCCAAAAGGGCTATATAAGCAAGGCCCTAACCCCTGGTGGAGAGGACCCCAATTCATTATTCAGTTGCATATCTCTAGTTAGGGTTTAGAGAGAGAGGTTCCCTCTAGGGTTCCCACCTCTTAGGGCTTAGCATCCAATGTGAAAGTAGAATTAGTTCTACTAGATTGAGAGAGATAGAGTGGAGGTGTAGATCGGAGGAAGCCGGTCTGTCGGTGTCTACTCCGAGGTTGTACCTGCGGGAGCAAGTTCTTCTAACTCGAGGCTTGTTCTCAGGATTCTTCAGTATTTCGACTTCTAAATTCTAGTAAGTTCTTTGTTTTATTGTTCTTTGGTTTATGAGTTTACTTTGATCTCTTCGCGTAGAGTTTAGAGTAATCATCTCTAGCGTAAACGTGGTGTTTAAGCTAGGATACTCATAGATATCCCCTCGTCTAGCCGGACCGTGGTAGTAGCGAGGAACGTGACAATTCCGAGTTACCTTTGTATTCCATATCCCGTTAGCAGGATCGATAGGGTTTATAGGTGCGGGTTGAACATCCTTTGTGGTGTCTAGATTCCGTAAACCTCCCCAATAGAACAGTAGATCATCCTTACCAAGGTTAGAAGAAGAGTGCGGTTGTAGTCTTCTCTATACATCACTCACATCGAATCATAGTGGTTGTAGCCTGAAGGTTAGTAGTAATAGATTTGGTTAGTCAGATGCACTCTTTCTCCTAAAGGTAAAAATATAAATACGATACCCAGGATAACATCTCGGGTGAAGTGCTCACCGATATCCGTGCGCTTGCGGATCCTATTTCCTAATTGCGTTACCAAATATCAACACATAGGTGCTGGCTAAGACATGTTGAGACGTAGTGCAATAAGGTGAAAACAAAGGACGATGGAAAGAACTCACAGAACAAGCAAATAGCCCAGATTTTTCCTTTTTCCTGAATTTTCCCATATTTTTCCAAGAGGCACTAACAGGAATCAAACTTTTTTACTTTTTCACTATTTTTTATATTTTTCTCTGAACAAGGATCAAAAAAAGATGCAACCACAAAAATGGGCACCTACAACTAAGGTGGGATGTGGTCTACAGAAATACAGCACGTTCTCTGAAAAGCGTGCAAAAACTTTGACAATTTTTTTTCTTGACTTTCCCGAATTTTTTTGGCAATTTTGACGAAACGAAACAGGGCAAAACCAAAGTGGCGAAACAATCTGTTGTTGAGCGTGGGTAACAGTTGCAAGATGAACCTGTGCTGATAGAAGAATATGTTGAGCTATGGGTAGGCACACAATATGACAACAAGGATTAGCAATTAACGAATGCAGATTAGCGATAGTTCAATCCGGATCCAAAGTACAAATCACAGGTGCTGGCTAAGACGTGTCGAGACATAGCGCAACAAGGTGAAAACAAAGGACGATGGAAAGAACTCACAGAACAAGCAAATAGCCTGGATTTTTACTTTTTTCTGAGTTTTTCCCTGATTTTTCAAAAAGGCACTAGTAGGAATTAAACTTTTTCTTTTTTCACTATTTTTTTATATTTTTCTCTTAATAAGGAACAAAAAAAGATGCAAACACAAAAATTGGCACCTACAACTGAGGTGGGATGTGGTCTATTGAAATACAACACGTTCTCTGAGAAGCGTGCAAAAACTTTGACAATTTTCTTTCTTTATTTTCCCGAATTTTTTCGGCAATTTTGATGAAACGAAACATGGCAAAGCCAAAGTGGCAAAACAATCTGTTGTTGAGCGTGGGTAACAGTTGCAAGATGAACCTGTATGCAGAGCTATGGGTAGTCACACAATATGACAGTAAGGATTAGCAATTAACGAATGAAGATTAGTGATTGTTTAATCCGGATGCAAAGTACAAATCATAGGTGCTGGCTAAGACGTGTCGAGACATAATGCATCAAGGTGAAAACAAAGGATGATGGAAAGAACTCACAGAACAAGCAAACAGCCAAGATTTTCCCTTTTTCCTGAATTTTCCCTGATTTTTCCAAAAGGCACAAATAGGAATCAAACTTTTTTATTTTTTCACTATTTTTTTATATTTTTCTCCGAACAAGGTTCAAAAAAAGATGCAACCACAAAAATGGGCACCTACAACTAAGGTGGGATGTGGTCTACAGAAATACAGCACGTTCTCTGAAAAGCGTGCAAAAACTTTGACAATTTTTTTTCTTGACTTTCCCGAATTTTTTTGGCAATTTTGATGAAACCAAACAGGGCAAAACCAAAGTGGCGAAACAATCTGTTGTTGAGCGTGGGTAACAGTTGCAAGATGAACCTGTGCTGATAGAAGAATATGTTGAGCTATGGTTAGGCACACAATATGACAACAAGGATTAGCAATTAACGAATGCAGATTAGCGATAGTTCAATCCGGATCCAAAGTACAAATCATAGGTGCTGGCTAAGACGTGTCGAGATGTAGCACAACAAGGTGAAAACAAAGGACGATGGAAAGAACTCACGGAACAAGCAAATAGCCTGGATTTTTACTTTTTTCTGAATTTATTTCTGATTTTTCCAAAAGGCACTAGTAGGAATCAAATTTTTTCTTTTTTGCACTATTTTTTTTATATTTTTCTCTTAACAAGGATCAAAAAAAGATGCAAACACAAAAATTGGCACCTACAACTGAGGTGCGATGTGGTCTATAGAAATACAGCACGTTCTCTGAAAAGTGTGTAAAAACTTTGACAATTTTTTTCTTTATTTTCCCAAATTTTTTCGGCAATTTTGATGATACCAAATAGGGCGAAGCCAAAGTGGCAAAACAATATGTTGTTGAGCATGGATAACAGTTGCAAGATGAACCTGTATGCGGAGCTATGGGTAGTCACACAATATGACAGTAAGAATTAGCAATTAACGAATGCAGATTAGTGATTGTTTGATCCGGATCCAAAGTACAAATCATAGGTGCTGGCTAAGACCTGTCAAGACATAATGCAACAAGGTGAAAACAAAGGATGATGGAAAGAACTCATAGAACAAGCAAATATCCCAGATTTTTTCTTTTTTCCTGAATTTTCCCTGATTTTTCCAAAAGGCACGAATAGGAATCAAACATTTTTATTTTTTCACTATTTTTTTATATTTTTCTCTGAATAAGGATCAAAAAAAGATGCAACCACAAAAATGGGCACACACAACTGAGGTGGGATGTGGTCTACAGAAATACAACACGTTCTCTGAAAAGCGTGCAAAAACTTTGACAATTTTCTTTCTTTATTTTCCTGAATTTTTTTGGCAATTTTGATGAAACCAAACAGGGCAAAGCCAAAGTGGCAAAACAATCTGTTGTTGAGCGTGGGTAACAGTTGCAAGATGAACCTGTATGTGGAGCTTTGGGTAGTCACACAATATGACAGTAAGGACTAGCAATTAACGAATGCAGATTAGTGATTGTTTAATCCGAATCCAAAGTACAAATCATAGGTGCTGGCTAAGACGTGTCGAGACATAATGCATCAAGGTGAAAACAAAGGATGATGGAAAGAACTCACATAACAAGCAAATTGCCCAGATTTTCCCTTTTTCCTGAATTTTCCCTGATTTTTCCAAAAGGCACAAATAGGAATCAAACTTTTTTATTTTTCACTATTTTTTTTATATTTTTCTCTGAATAAGGATCAAAAAAAGATGCAACCACAAAAATGGGCACCCACAACTGAGGTGGGATGTGGTCTACAGAAGTACAGCACGTTCCCTGAAAAGCGTGCAAAAACTTTGACAATTTTTTTCTTTACTTTCCCAAATTTTTTTGGCAATTTTGATGAAACCAAACAGGGCAAAACCAAAGTGGCGAAACAATCTGTTGTTAAGCGTGGGTAACAGTTGCAAGATGAACCTGTGCTGATAGAAGAATATGTGGAGCTATGGGTAGCCACACAATATGACAACAAGGATTAGTAATTAACGAATGCAGATTAGCGGTAGTTCAATCCAGATCCAAAGTACAAATCACAGGTGCTGGCTAAGACGTGTCGAGACGTAGAGCAACAAGGTGAAAACAAAGGACGATGGAAAGAACTCACAGAACAAGCAAATAGCCTGGATTTTTTCTTTTTCCTAAATTTTTTCTTGATTTTTCCAAAAGGCACTAGTAGGAATCAAACATTTTCCTTTTTCACTATTTTTTATATTTTTCTCTTAACAAGGATCAATAAAAGATGCAACCACAAAAATTGGCACCTACAAGTGAGGTGGGATGTGGTCTACAGAAATACAGCACGTTCTCTGAAAAGCATGCAAAAACTTTGATAATTTTTTTTCTTTACTTTCCCGACTTTTTTTGGCAATTTTGTTGAAACCAAACAGGGCAAAACCAAAGTGGCGAAACAATCTGTTGTTGAGCGTGGGTAACAGTTGTAAGATGAACCTATATGTGGAGCTATGGGTAGACACACAATATGACAACAAGGATTAGCAATTAACGAATGCAGATTAACGATTGTTCAATCCGGATCCAAAGTAAAAATCACAAGTGCTGGCTAAGACGTGTCGAGAAGTAGCGCAACAAGGTGAAAACAAAGGACGATAGAAAGAACACACAGAACAAGCAAATAGCCTGGATTTTTTCTTTTTCCTGAATTTTTCCTTGATTTTTCCATAAGGCACTAGTAGGAATCAAACTTTTTCCTTTTTCACTATTTTTATATTTTTCTCTTAACAAGGATCAAAAAAAGATGCAACCACAAAAATTGGCGCCTACAACTGAGATGGGATGTGGTCTACAGAAATATAGCACATTCTCTGAAAAGCGTGCAAAAATTTGACAATTTTCTTTCTTTATTTCCCTGAATTTTTTCGGCAATTTTTATGAAACCAAACAGGGCAAAGCGAAAGTGGCAAAACAATCTGTTGTTGAGTGTGGGTAACAGTTGCAAGATGAACCTGTATGTGGAGCTTTGGGTAGTCACACAATATGACAACAAGGATTAGCAATTAACGAATGCAGATTAGCGATAGTTCAATCCGGATCCAAAGTACAAATCACAGGTGCTGGCTAAGACGTTGTCGAGACGTAGCGCAACAAGGTGAAAACAAAGGATGATGGAAAAAACTTACAGAACAAGCAAATAGCCTGGATTTTTTTCTTTTTTCTGAATTTTTCCTTGTTTTTTCCAAAAGGAACTAGTAGGAATCGAACTTTTTTTCACTATTTTTTATATTTTTCTCTGAACAAGGATCAAAAAAGATGCAACCACAAAAATGGGCACCTACAACTGACGTGGGATGTCGTCTACAGAAATACACCATGTTCTCTGAAAAGCGTGCAAAAACTTTGACAATTTTTTTCTTTCCTTTCCTGAATTTTTTCAGCAATTTTGATGAAACCAAACAGGGCAAAGCCAAACTGGCGAAACAATCTGTTGTTAAGCGTGGGTAACAGTTGCAAGATGAACCTGTATGTGGAGCTATGCGTAGTCACACAATATGACAGTAAGGATTAGCAATTAACGAATGCAGATTAGTGATTGTTTAATCCGGATCCAAAGTACAAATCATAGGTGCTGGCTAAGACGTGTCGAGACGTAGTGCAACAAGGTGAAAACAAAGGATGAAGGAAAGAACTCACAGAACAAGCAAATAGCCCAGATTTTTCCTTTTTCCTGAATTTTCCCTGATTTTTACAAAAGGCACTAATAGGAATCAAACTTTTTAATTTTTTCACTACTTTTTTATATTTTTCACTGAACAAGGATCAAAAAAAGATGCAACCAAAAAAATGGGCACCTACAACTGAGGTGGGATGTGGTCTACAGAAATACAGCACGTTCTCTAAAAAGCGTGCAAAAACTTTAACAATTTTTTTCTCTAATTTCCCGAATTTTTTTGGCAATTTTGATGAAACCAAACAGGGCAAAACCAAAGTTGTGAAACAATCTGTTGTTGAGCGTGGGTAACAGTTGCAAGATGAACCAGTGCTATGGGTAGGCACATAATATGACAACAAGGATTAGCAATTAACGAATGCAGATTAGCGATAGTTCAATCCGGATCCAAAGTACAATTCACAGGTGCTGGCTAAGACGTGTCGAGACGTGGCGCAACAAGGTGAAAACAAAGAATGATGGAAAGAACTCACAGAACAAGCAAATAGCCTGGATTTTTCCTTTTTCCTGAATTTTTTTCTGATTTTTCCAAAAGGCACTAGTAGGAATCAAACTTTTTTTTTCAGTATTTTTTTATATATTTTTCTCTGAACAAGGATCAAAAAAAATGAAAACACAAAAATTGGCACCTACAACTGAGGTGGGATGTGGTCTACAGAAATACAGCACGTTCTCTGAAAAGCGTACAAAAACTTTGACAATTTTCTTTCTTTGTTTTCTCGATTTTTTTCGGCAATTTTGATGAAACCAAACAGGGCAAAGCCAAAGTGGCAAAACAATCTGTTGTTGAGCGTGGGTAACAGTTGCAAGATGAACCTATATGTGGAGCTATGGGTAGTCATACAATATGACAGTATGGATTAGAAATTAACGAATGCAGATTAGTGATTATTTAATCTGGATCCAAAGTACAAATCATAGGTGCTGGCTAAGACGTGTCGAGACGTAGTGCAACAAGGTGAAAACAAAGGACGATGGAAAGAACTCACAGAACAAGCAAATGGCCCAGATTTTTCCTTTTTCCTGAATTTTCCCTGATTTCTCCAAAAGACACTAATAGGAATCAAACTTTTTTATTTTTTCACTATTTTTTTTATATTTTTCTCTGAACAAGGTTCACAAAAAGATGCAACCACAAAAATGGGCACCTACAACTGAGGTGGGATGTGGTCTACAGAAATACAGCACGTTCTTTGAAAAGCGTGCAAAAACTTTGACAATTTTTTTTCTTTACTTTCCTGAATTTTTTTGGCAATTTCGATGAAACCAAACAGGGCAAAACCAAAGTTGCGAGACAATCTATTGTTGAGTGTGGGTAACAGTTGCAAGATGAACCAGTGCTGATAGAAGAATATGTGGACCTATGGGTAGGCACATAATATGACAACAAGGATTAGCAATTAACGAATGCAGGTTAGCGATAGTTCAATCCGGATCCAAAGTACAAATCACATGTGCTGGCTAAGACGTGTCAAGACGTAGCGCAACAAGGTGAAAACAAAGGACGATGGAAAGAACTCACAGAACAAGCAAAAAGCCTGGATTTTTTCTTTTTCCTGAATTTTTCCTTGATTTTTCCCAAAGGCACTAGTAGGAATCAAACTTTTTCTTTTTTCACTATTTTTTATATTTTTCTCTTAACAAGGATCAAAAAAAGATGCAACCACAAAAATTGGCACCTACAACTGAGGTGGGATGTGGTCTACAGAAATATAGCACCTTCTCTGAAAAGTGTTCAAAAACTTTGACAATTTTCTTTCTTTATTTCCCCGAATTTTTTTGGCAATTTTGATGAAACCAAACAGGGCAAAGCCAAAGTGGCAAAACAATCTGTTGTTGAGCGTGGGTAACAGTTGCAAGATGAACCTATATGTGGAGCTATGGGTAGACACACAATATGACAACAAGGATTAGCAATTAACGAATGCAGATTAACGATTGTTCAATCCGGATCCAAAGTAAAAAATCACAGGTGCTGGCTAAGACGTGTCGAGAAGTAGTGCAACAAGGTGAAAACAAAGGACGATAGAAAGAACACACAGAACAAGCAAATAGCCTGGATTTTTCCTTTTCCTGAATCTTTTCCTGATTTTTCCAAAAGGCACTAGGAGGAATCAAACTTTTTTATTTTTTCCCTATTTTTTTATATTTTTCACTGAACAAGGATCAAAAAAGATGCAACCACAAAAATTGGCACCCACAACTGAGGGGGATGTGGTCTACAGAAATACAACATGTTCTCTGAAAAGCGTGCAAAAACTTGACAATTTTTTTCTTTATTTTCCTGAATTTGTTTGGCAATTTTGATGAAACCAAACAGGGCAAAGCCAAAGTGGCGAAACAATCTGTTGTTGAGCATGGGTAACAGTTGCAAGATGAACCTGTATGTGGAGCTATGGGTAGGCACAAAATATGACAGCAAGTATTAGCTATGAACGAATGCAGATTAGCGATAGTTCAATCCGGATCCAAAGTACAAATCACAGGTGCTGGCTAAGACGTGTCGAGACGTAGCGCAACAAGGTGAAAACAAAGAACGATGGAAAGAACTCACAGAACAAGCAAATAGCCTGGATTTTTCCTTTTTCCTGAATTTTTTTCTGATTTTTCCAAAAGGCACTAGTAGGAATCAAACTTTTTTTTTCAGTATTTTTTTATATATTTTTCTCTGAACAAGGATAAAAAAAATGAAAACACAAAAATTGGCACCTACAACTGAGGTGGGATGTGGTCTACAGAAATACAGCACGTTCTCTGAAAAGCGTACAAAAACTTTGACAATTTTCTTTCTTTGTTTTCTCGATTTTTTTCGGCAATTTTGATGAAACCAAACAGGGCAAAGCCAAAGTGGCAAAACAATCTGTTGTTGAGCGTGGGTAACAGTTGCAAGATGAACCTATATGTGGAGCTATGGGTAGTCATACAATATGACAGTATGGATTAGAAATTAACGAATGCAGATTAGTGATTGTTTAATCTGGATCCAAAGTACAAATCATAGGTGCTGGCTAAGACGTGTCGAGACGTACTGCAACAAGGTGAAAACAAAGGACGATGGAAAGAACTCACAGAACAAGCAAATGGCCCAGATTTTTCCTTTTTCCTGAATTTTCCCTGATTTCTCCAAAAGACACTAATAGGAATCAAACTTTTTTTATTTTTTCACTATTTTTTTTATATTTTTCTCTGAACAAGGTTCACAAAAAGATGCAACCACAAAAATGGGCACCTACAACTGAGGTGGGATGTGGTCTACAGAAATACAGCACGTTCTTTGAAAAGCGTGCAAAAACTTTGACAATTTTTTTTCTTTACTTTCCTGAATTTTTTTGGCAATTTCGATGAAACCAAACAGGGCAAAACCAAAGTTGCGAGACAATCTATTGTTGAGTGTGGGTAACAGTTGCAAGATGAACCAGTGCTGATAGAAGAATATGTGGACCTATGGGTAGGCACATAATATGACAACAAGGATTAGCAATTAACGAATGCAGGTTAGCGATAGTTCAATCCGGATCCAAAGTACAAATCACAGGTGCTGGCTAAGACGTGTCAAGACGTAGCGCAACAAGGTGAAAACAAAGGACGATGGAAAGAACTCACAGAACAAGCAAAAAGCCTGGATTTTTTCTTTTTGCTGAATTTTTCCTTGATTTTTCCCAAAGGCACTAGTAGGAATCAAACTTTTTCTTTTTTCACTATTTTTTATATTTTTCTCTTAACAAGGATCAAAAAAAGATGCAACCACAAAAATTGGCACCTACAACTGAGGTGGGATGTGGTCTACAGAAATATAGCACGTTCTCTGAAAAGTGTTCAAAAACTTTGACAATTTTCTTTCTTTATTTCCCCGAATTTTTTTGGCAATTTTGATGAAACCAAACAGGGCAAAGCCAAAGTGGCAAAATAATCTGTTGTTGAGCGTGGGTAACAGTTGCAAGATGAACCTATATGTGGAGCTATGGGTAGACACACAATATGACAACAAGGATTAGCAATTAACGAATGCAGATTAACGATTGTTCAATCCGGATCCAAAGTAAAAAATCACAGGTGCTGGCTAAGACGCGTCGAGAAGTAGTGCAACAAGGTGAAAACAAAGGACGATAGAAAGAACACACAGAACAAGCAAATAGCCTGGATTTTTCCTTTTCCTGAATCTTTTCCTGATTTTTCCAAAAGGCACTAGGAGGAATCAAACTTTTTTATTTTTTCCCTATTTTTTTATATTTTTCACTGAACAAGGATCAAAAAAGATGCAACCACAAAAATTGGCACCCACAACTGAGGGGGATGTGGTCTACAGAAATACAACATGTTCTCTGAAAAGCGTGCAAAAACTTGACAATTTTTTTCTTTATTTTCCTGAATTTGTTTGGCAATTTTGATGAAACCAAACAGGGCAAAGCCAAAGTGGCGAAACAATCTGTTGTTGAGCATGGGTAACAGTTGCAAGATGAACCTGTATGTGGAGCTATGGGTAGGCACAAAATATGACAGCAAGTATTAGCTATGAACGAATGCAGATTAGCGATAGTTCAATCCGGATCCAAAGTACAAATCACAGGTGCTGGCTAAGACGTGTCGAGACGTAGCGCAACAAGGTGAAAACAAAGAACGATGGAAAGAACTCGCAGAACAAGCAAATAGCCTGGATTTTTCCTTTTTCCTGATTTTTTTCTGATTTTTCCAAAAGGCACTAGTAGGAATAAAACTTTTTTATTTTTTTAGTATTTTTTATATAATTTTCTCTGAACAAGGATCAAAAAAAATGAAAACACAAAAATTGGCACCTACAACTAAGGTGGGATATGGTCTACAGAAATACAGCACGTTCTCTGAAAAGCGTACAAAAACTTTGATAATTTTCTTTCTTTATTTTCCCGAATTTTTTCGGCAATTTTGATGAAACCAAACAGGGCAAAGCCAAAGTGGCAAAACAATCTATTTTTGAGCGTGGGTAACAGTTGCAAGATGAACCTGTATGTGGAGCTATGGGTAGTCACACAATATCACAGTAAGGATTAGAAATTGACGAATGCAGATTAGTGATTGTTTAATCCGGATCCAAAGTACAAATCATAGGTGCTGGCTAAGACGTGTCGAGACATAGTGCACAAGGTGAAAACAAAGGACGATGGAAAGAACTCACAGAACAAGCAAATGGCCCAGATTTTTCCTTTTTCCTAAATTTTCCCTGATTTTTCCAAAAGGCACTAATAGGAATCAAACTTTTTTTTATTTTTTCACTATTTTTTTTTATATTTTTCTCTGAACAAGGTTCAAAAAAAGATGCAACCACAAAAATGGGCACCTACAACTGAGGTGGGATGTGGTCTACAGAAATACAACATGTTCTCTGAAAAGCGTGCAAAAATTTTGACAATTTTTTTTCTTTACTTTCCTGAATTTTTTTGGCAATTTCGATGAAACCAAACAGGGCAAAACCAATGTTGCGAGACAATCTGTTGTTGAGTGTGGGTAACAGTTGCAAGATGAACCAATGCTGATAGAAGAATATTTGGAGCTATGGGTAGGCACACAATATGACAACAAGGATTAGTAATTAAGGAATGCAGATTAGCGATAGTTCAATCCGGATCCAAAGTACAAATCACAGGTGCAAGCTAAGACGGGTCGAGACGTAGCGCAACAAGGTGAAAACAAAGGACGATGGAAAGAACTCACAGAACAAGCAAATAGCCTAGATTTTTTCTTTTTCCTGATTTTTTCCTTGATTTTTCCAAAAGTTACAAGTAGGAATCAAACTTTTTCTTTTTTCACTATTTTTTATATTTTTCTCTTAACAAGGATCAAAAAATGATGCAACCACAAAAATTGGCACCTACAACTGAGGTGGGATGTGGTCCACAGAAATATAGCACGTTCTCTAAAAAGCGTGCAAAAACTTTCACAATTTTCTTTCTTTATTTCCCTAAATTTTTTCGGCAATTTTGATGAAACCAAACAGGGCAAAGCCAAAGTGGCAAAACAATCTGTTGTTGAGCGTGGGTAACAGTTGCAAGATGAACCTATATGTGGAGCTATGGGTAGACACACAATATGACAACAAGGATTAGCAATTAACGAATGCAGATTAACGATTGTTCAATCTGGATCCAAAGTAAAAATCACAGGTGCTGGCTAAGACGTGTCGAGAAGTAGCGCAACAAGGTGAAAACAAAGGACGATAGAAAGAACACACAGAACAAGCAAATAGCCTGGATTTTTCCTTTTCCTGAATCTTTTCCTGATTTTTCCAAAAGGCACTAGTAGGAATCAAACTTTTTTATTTTTTCCCTATTTTTTTATATTTTTCACTGAACAAGGATCAAAAAAGATGCAACCACAAAAATTGGCACCTACAACTTAGGGGGATGTGGTCTACAGAAATACAACACGTTCTCTGAAAAGCGTGTAAAAACTTGACAATTTTTTTCTTTATTTTCCTGAATTTGTTTGGCAATTTTGATGAAACCAAACAGGGCAAAGCCAAAGTGGCGAAACAATCTGTTGTTGAGCATGGGTAACAGTTGCAAGATGAACTTGTATGTGGAGCTATGGGTAGGCACACAATATGACAACAAGTATTTGCTATGAACGAATGCAGATTAGCGATAGTTCAATCCGGATCCAAAGTACAAATCACAGGTGCTGGCTAAGACGTGTCGAGACGTAGCGCAACAAGGTGAAAACAAAAAACGATGGAAAGAACTCACAGAACAAGCAAATAGCCTGGATTTTTCCTTTTTCCTGATTTTTTTCTGAATTTTCCAAAAGGCACTAGTAGGAATCAAACTTTTTTATTTTTTCAGTATTTTTTTATATATTTTTCTCTGAACAAGGATCAAAAAAATAAAAACACAAAAATTGGCACCTACAACTATGGTGGGATATGGTCTACAGAAATACAGCACGTTCTCTGAAAAGCGTACAAAAACTTTGACAATTTTCTTTCTTTATTTTCCCAAATTTTTTTGGCAATTTTGATGAAACCAAACAGGGCAAAGGCAAAGTGGCAAAACAATCTGTTGTTGAGCGTGGGTAACAGTTGCAAGATGAACCTGTATGTGGAGCTATGGTTAGTCAGACAATATGACAGTAAGGATTAGAAATTGACGAATGCAGATTAGTGATTGTTTAATCCGGATCCAAAGTACAAATCATAGGTGCTGGCTAAGACATGTCGAGACGTAGTGCAACAAGGTGAAAACAAAGGACGATGGAAAGAACTCACAGAACAAGCAAATGGCCAGATTTTTCCTTTTTCCTGAATTTTCCCTGATTTTTCCAAAAGGCACTAATAGGAATCAAAATTTTTTTATTTTCTCACTATTTTTTTTATATTTTTCTCTGAACAAGGTTCAAAAAAGATGCAACCACAAAAATGGGCACCTACAACTGAGGTGGGATGTGGTCTACAGAAATACAGCATGTTCTCTGAAAAGCGTGCAAAAAATTTGACAATTTTTTTCTTTACTTTCCTGATTTTTTTTGGCAATTTCGATGAAACCAAACAGGGCAAAACCAAAGTTGCGAGACAATCTGTTGTTGAGTGTGGGTAACAGTTGCAAGATGAACCAGTGCTGATAGAAGAATATGTGGAGCTATAGGTAGGCACACAATATGACAACAAGGATTAGCAATTAACGAATGCAGATTAGCGATAGTTCAATCCAGATCCAAAGTACAAATCACAGGTGCTGGCTAAGACGTGTCGAGACGTAGCGCAACAAGGTGAAAACAAATGACGATGGAAAGAACTCACAGAACAAGCAAATAGCCTAGATTTTTTCTTTTTCCTGATTTTTTCCTTGATTTTTCCAAAAGGCACTAGTAGGAATCAAACTTTTTCTTTTTTCACTATTTTTTATATTTTTCTCTTAACAAGGATCAAAAAAAGATGCAACCATAAAAATTGGCACCTACAACTGAGGTGGGATGTGGTCTACAGGAATATAGCACGTTCTCTGAAAAGCGTGCAAAAACTTTCACAATTTTCTTTCTTTATTTCCCCGAATTTTTTCGGCAATTTTGATGAAACCAAACAGGGCAAAGCCAAAGTGGCAAAACAATCTGTTGTTGAGCGTGGGTAACAGTTGCAAGATGAACCTATATGTGGAGCTATGGGTAGACACACAATATGACAACAAGGATTAGCAATTAACAAATGCAGATTAACGATTGTTCAATCCGGATCCAAAGTAAAAATCACAGGTGCTGGCTAAGACGTGTCGAGAAGTAGCGCAACAAGGTGAAAACAAAGGACGATAGAAAGAACACACAGAACAAGCAAATAGCCTGGATTTTTCCTTTTCCTGAATCTTTTCCTGATTTTTCCAAAAGGCACTAGTAGGAATCAAACTTTTTTATTTTTTCCTTATTTTTTTATATTTTTCACTGAACAAGGATAAAAAAAGATGCAACCACAAAAATTGGCACCTACAACTGAGGGGGATGTGGTCTACAGAAATACAACACGTTCTCTGAAAAGCGTGCAAAAACTTGACAATTTTTTTCTTTATTTTCCTGAATTTGTTTGGCAATTTTGATGAAACCAAACAGGGCAAAGCCAAAGTGGCGAAACAATCTGTTGTTGAGCGTGGGTAACAGTTGCAAGATGAACCTGTATGTGGAGCTATGGGTAGCCACACAATCTGACAGCAAGTATTAGCTATGAACGAATGCAGATTAGCGATAGTTCAATCCGGACCCAAAGTACAAATCACAGGTGCTGGCTAAGACGTGTCGAGACGTAGAGCAACAAGGTGAAAACAAAGAACGACGGAAAGAACTCACAGAACAAGCAAATAGCCTGGATTTTTCCTTTTTCCTGATTTTTTTCTGATTTTTCCAAAAGGCACTAGTAGGAATCAAACTTTTTTATTTTTTCAGTATTTTTTTATATATTTTTCTCTGAACAAGGATAAAAAAATGAAAACACAAAAATTGGCACCTACAACTGAGGTCGGATGTGGTCTATAGAAATACAGCACGTTCTCTGAAAAGCGAACAAAAACTTTGACAATTTGCTTTCTTTATTTTCCCAAATTTTTTCGGCAATTTTGATGAAACCAAACAGGGCAAAGCTAAAGTGGCAAAACAATCTGTTGTTGAGCGTCGGTAACAGTTGCAAGATGAACCTGTATGTGGAGCTATGGGTAGTCACACAATATGACAGTAAGGATTAGAAATTAACGAATGTAGATTAGTGATTGTTTAATCCGGATCCAAAGTACAAATCATAGGTGCTGACTAAGACATTTTGAGACGTAGTGCAACAAGGTGAAAACAAAGGACGATGGAAAGAACTCACAGAACAAGCAAATGGCCTAGATTTTTCCTTTTTCCTGAATTTTCCCTGATTTTTCCAAAAGGCACTAATAGGAATCAAACTTTTTTTATTTTTTCACTATTGTTTTATATTTTTCTCTAAACAAGGTTCAAACAAAGATGCAACCACAAAAATGGGCACCTATAACTGAGGTGGGATGTGGTCTACAGAAATACAGCACGTTCTCTGAAAAGCGTGCAAAAACTTTGACAAATTTTTTTCTTTACTTTCCTGAATTTTTTTGGCAATTTCGATGAAACCAAACAGGGCAAAACCAAAGTTGCGAGACAATCTGTTGTTGAGTGTGGGTAACAGTTGCAAGATGAACCAGTGCTGATAGAAGAATATGTGGAGCTATGGGTAGGCACACAATATGACAACAAGGATTAGCAATTAACGAATGCAGATTAGCGATAGTTCAATCCGGATCCAAAGTACAAATCACAGGTGCTGGCTAAGACGTGTCGAGACGTAGCGCAACAAGGTGAAAACAAAGGACGATGGAAAGAACTCACAGAACAAGCAAATAGCCTGGATTTTTTCTTTTTCCTGATTTTTTCCTTGATTTTTCCAAAAGGCACTAGTAGGAATCAAACTTTTTCTTTTTTCACTATTTTTTATATTTTTCTCTTAACAAGGATCAAAAAAAGATGCAACCATAAAAATTGGCACCTACAACTGAGGTGGGATGTGGTCTACAGGAATATAGCACGTTCTCTGAAAAAGCGTGCAAAAACTTTCACAATTTTCTTTCTTTATTTCCCCGAATTTTTTTCGGCAATTTTGATGAAACCAAACAGGGCAAAGCCAAAGTGGCAAAACAATCTGTTGTTGAGCGTGGGTAACAGTTGCAAGATGAACCTATATGTGGAGCTATGGGTAGACACACAATATGACAACAAGGATTAGCAATTAACGAATGCAGATTAACGATTGTTCAATCCGGATCCAAAGTAAAAATCACAGGTGCTGGCTAAGACGTGTCGAGAAGTAGCGCAACAAGGTGAAAACAAAGGACGATAGAAAGAACACACAGAACAAGCAAATAGCCTGGATTTTTCCTTTTCCTAAATCATTTCCTGATTTTTCCAAAAGGCACTAGTCGGAATCAAACTTTTTTATTTTTTCCCTATTTTTTTATATTTTTCACTGAACAAGGATCAAAAAAGATGCAACCACAAAAATTGGCACCTACAACTGAGGGGGATGTGGTCTACAGAAATACAACACATTCTCTGAAAAGCGTGCAAAAACTTGACAATTTTTTTCTTTATTTTCCTGAATTTATTTGGCAATTTTGATGAAACCAAACAGGGCAAAGCCAAAGTGGTGAAACAATCTGTTGTTGAGCGTGGGTAACAGTTGCAAGATGAACCTGTATGCGGAGCTATGGGTAGTCACACATTATGACAGTAAGAATTAGCAATTAACGAATGCAGATTAGTGATTGTTTAGTCCGGATCCAAAGTACAAATCATAGGTGCTGGCTAAGACCTGTCAAGACATAATGCAACAAGGTGAAAACAAAGGATGATGGAAAGAACTCATAGAACAAGCAAATAGCCTGGATTTTTCCTTTTTCCTGATTTTTTTCTGATTTTTGCAAAAGGCACTTGTAGGAATCAAACTTTTTCTTTTTTCGCTATTTTTTATATTTTTCTCTTAACAAGGATCAAAAAAAGATGCAACCACAAAAATTGGCACCTACAACTGAGGTGGGATGTGGTCTACAGAAATATAGCACGTTCTCTGAAAAGCATGCAAAAACTTTGACAATTTTCTTTCTTTATTTCACCGAATTTTTTCGGCAATTTTGATGAAACCAAATAGGGCAAAGCCAAAGTGGCAAAACAATTTGTTGTTGAGCGTGGGTAACAGTTGCAAGATGAACCTATATGTGGAGCTATGGGTAGACACACAATATGACAACAAGGATTAGCAATTAACGAATGCAGATTAACGATTGTTCAATCCGGATCCAAAGTAAAAATCACAGGTGCTGGCTAAGACGTGTCGAGAAATAGCGCAACAAGGTGAAAACAAAGGACGATAGAAAGAACACACAGAACAAGCAAATAGCCTGGATTTTTCCTTTTCCTGAATCTTTTCCCGATTTTTCCAAAAGGCACTAGTAGGAATCAAACTTTTTTATTTTTTCCCTATTTTTTTTATATTTTTCACTGAACAAGGATCAAAAAAGATGCAACCACAAAAATTGGCACCTACAACTAAGGGGGATGTGGTCTATAGAAATACAACACGTTCTCTGAAAAGCGTGCAAAAACTTGACAATTTTTTCTTTATTTTCCTGAATTTGTTTGGCAATTTTGATGAAACCAAACAGGGCAAAGCCAAAGTGGCAAAACAATCTGTTGTTGAGCGTGGGTAACAGTTGCAAGATGAACCTGTATGTGGAGCTTTGGGTAGTCACACAATATGACAGTAAGGATTAGCAATTAACGAATGCAGATTAGTGATTGTTTAATCCGGATCCAAAGTACAAATCATAGGTGCTGGCTAAGACGTGTCGAGACATAATGCATCAAGGTGAAAACAAAGGATGATGGAAAGAACTCACAGAACAAGCAAATAGCCTGGATTTTTCCTTTTTCCTGATTTTTCCAAAAGGCACTTGTAGGAATCAAACTTTTTTATTTTTTTAGTATTTTTTTATATATTTTTCTCAGAACAAGGATCAAAAAAAATGAAAACACAAAAATTGGCACCTACAACTGAGGTGCGATGTGGTCTACAGAAATACAGCACATTCTCTGAAAAGCGTACAAAAACTTTGACAATTTTCTTTCCGTATTTTCCCGAATTTTTTCGGCAATTTTGATGAAACCAAACAGGGCAAAACCAAAGTTGCGAAACAATCTGTTGTTGAGTGTGGGTAACAGTTGCAAGATGAACCTGTGCTGATTGAAGAATATGTGGAGTTATGGGTAGGCACACAATATGACAACAAGGATTAGCAATTAACGAATGCAGATTAGCGATAGTTCAATCCAGATCCAAAGTACAAATCACAGGTGCTGGCTAAGACGTGTTGAGACGTAGCGCAACAAGGTGAAAACAAAGGACGATGGAAAGAACTCACAGAACAAGCAAATAGCCTGGATTTTTTCTTTTTCCTGAATTTTTCCTTGATTTTTCCAAAAGGCACTAGTAGGAATCAAACTTTTTCCTTTTTCACTATTTTTTATATTTTTCTCTTAACAAGGATCAAAAAAAGATGCAACCACAAAAATTGGCACCTACAACTGAGGTGGGATGTGGTCTACAGAAATATAGCACATTCTCCGAAAAGCGTGCAAAAATTTGACAATTTTCTTTCTTTATTTCCCTGAATTTTTTTGGCAATTTTTATGAAACCAAACAGGGCAAAGCCAAAGTGGCAAAACAATCTGTTGTTGAGTTTGGGTAACAGTTGCAAGATGAACCTGTATGTGGAGCTTTGGGTAGTCACACAATATGACAGTAAGGATTAGCAATTAACGAATGCAGATTAGTGATTGTTTAATCCGGATCCAAAGTACAAATCATAGGTGCTGGCTAAGACGTGTCAAGACATAATGCATCAAGGTGAAAACAAAGGATGATGGAAAGAACTCACAAAACAAGCAAATAGCCTAGATTTTTCCTTTTTCCTGAATTTTTCCTGATTTTTCCAAAAGGCACTAATAGGAATTAAACTTTTTTATTTTTTTGACTATTTTTTTTTTATATTTTTCTCTAAACAAGGATCAAAAAAGATGCAACCACAAAAATGGGCTCCTACAACTGAGGTGGGATGTGGTCTACAGAAATACAGCACGTTCTTTGAAAAGCATGCAAAAACTTTGATAATTTTTTTCTTTACTTTCCCGAATTTTTATGGCAATTTTGTTGAAACCAAACAGGGCAAAACCAAAGTGGTGAAACAATCTGTTGTTGAGTGTGTGTAACAGTTGCAAGATGAACCTGTGCTGATAGAAGAATATGTGGAGCTATGAGTAGGCACACAATATGACAAAAAGGATTAGCAATTAACGATTGCAGATTAGCGATAGTTCAATCCAGATCCAAAGTACAAATCACAGGTGCTAGCTAAGACGTGTCGAGACGTAGCGCAACAAGGTGAAAAAAAGGACGATGGAAAGAACTCATAGAACATGCAAATAGCCTGGATTTTTTCTTTTTCCTAAATTTTTCCTTGATTTTTCCAAAAGGCACTAGTAGGAATCAAACTTTTTCCTTTTTCCCTATTTTTTATATTTTTCTCTTAACAAGGATCAAAAAAAGATGCAACCACAAAAATGGGCACACACAACTGAGGTGGGACATGGTCTACAGAAATACAACACGTTCTCTGAAAAGCGTGCAAAAACTTTGACAATATTTTTCTTTACTTTCCCGAATTTTGTTGGCAATTTTGATGAAACCAAACAGGGCAAAACCAAAGTGGCGAAACAATCTGTTGTTGAGCATGGATAACAGTTGCAAGATGAACCTGTGCTGATAGAAGAATATGTTGAGCTATGGGTAGGCACACAATATGACAACAAGGATAAGCAATTAACGAATGCAGTTTAGCGATAGTTCAATCCGGATCCAAAGTACAAATCACAGGTGCTGGCTATGACGTGTCGAGACGTAGCGCAACAAGGTGAAAACAAAGGACGTTGGAAAGAACTCACAGAACAAGCAAATAGCCTGGATTTTTAATTTTTTCTGTAATTTTTCCAGATATTTCCAAAAGGCACTAGTAGGAATTAAACTTTTTCTTTTTTCACTATTTTTTTATTTTTTTCTCTTAATAATGATCAAAAAAATATGCAAACACAAAAATTGGCACCTACAACTGAGGTGGGATGTGGTCTATAGAAATACAGCACGATCTCTGAAAAGCGTGCAAAAACTTTGACAATTTTCTTTCTTTATTTTCCCGAATTTTTTCAACAATTTTGATGAAACCAAACAGGGCAAAGCCAAAGTGGCAAAACAATCTATTGTTGAGCGTGGGTAACAGTTGCAAGATGAACTTGTATGCGGAGCTATTGGTAGACACACAATATGACAGTAAGGATTAGCAATTAACGAATGCAGATTAGTGATTGTTTAATCCGGATCCAAAGTACAAATCATAGGTGCTGGCTAAGACCTGTCAAGACATAATGCAACAAGGTGAAAACAAAGGATGATGAAAAGAACTCACAGAACAAGCAAATATCCCAGATTTTTTCTTTTTTCCTGAATTTTCCCTGATTTTTCCAAAAGGCACTATTAGGAATCAAACTTTTTTATTTTTTCACTATTTTTTTATATTTTTCTCTGAATAAGGATCAAAAAAAGATGCAACCACAAAAATGGGCACAAACAACTGAGGTGGGATGTGGTCTACAAAAATACAGCACGTTCTCTGAAAAGCGTGCAAAAACTTTGACAATTTTTTGCTTTACTTTCCCAAATTTTTTTGGCAATTTTGATGAAACCAAACAGGGCAAAACCAAAGTGGCGAAACAATCTGTTGTTAAGGGCATGTACAACCCATAGACAGGGGTCCGTCTCTAAACATCTCGAATTTATCATACAGACAGGTACAAAGATAGATCATACAACTCACAGACGAGGTTCCGTCTTTAAACTGTTTAATGCTCTGCATTTAGTTAGGATCAACTATAAATAAATATTTGTATACCATTATATGGCTATTTGATAAAAATGTATCAATGATAAATAAGAGCAAAACAATTACAATATAATAATTATATTATATAAGAATAAGAAATGACTGATTAGTTCAGTCACAGGAACATCAGCCATGTTCTTGAACTTGTCACTCAGAACAGCACGTTCCGTTTGGGCCTTGTGTCGAACAGGTTGTGGACGCCTCTGTTCTCTTGCTAGCACCTTGCCTCTGCCAAGACGTGCTCGTGCACGCGGACTGCATGCCGTCAGGCCTTTCCTGCAGCTGAACCAGAAAACCTCCATGAACACCACGAGCACACGATTCTCACCGCGGCCTGATGCTGCAGGAGGCAAAGGAATCGCGAGGCCAGATCAAGCAACCCGTCGTGGCGTCGTCCTTCGCCGGTTCGCCCTGCGCTGTCCTGCATCTAGCCGCGGCACAGTGCGGAGAAGAGATGGGTGCGCGCGAGGTAAGGAGCATCGGGCGCACCTGATCCACTCTCGGCGACGACCCTCTGTACAACGCGGCGATTTTGTGGCTTCGAGCCTCGGAGCACGAGCCATCCTCGTCGTCTCACGAGACGACGAGCTCGGCCGTCTCCTGACTCGCGAGGGATCGTTCTGCAAAAAACACCGTATACAGACGAGCAGAAAAGACGCGTTGTACATGCCCTAAGCGTGGGTAACACTTGCAAGATGAACCTGTGCTCATAGAAGAATATGTGGAGCTATGGGTAGGCACACAATATGACAACAAGGATTAGCAATTAATGAATGCTGATTAGCGATAGTTCAATCCGGATCCAAAGTACAAATCACAAGTGCTGGCTAAGACGTGTTGAGACGTAGCGTAACAAGGTGAAAACAAAGGACGATGGAACGAACTCACAGAACAAGCAAATAGCCTTGATTTTTCCTTTTTCCTGAATTTTTCCCTGATTTTTCCAAAAGGCACTAGTAGGAATTAAACTTTTTCTTTTTTTCACTATTTTTTTATATTTTTCTCTTAACAAGGATAAAAAAGATGCAATCACAAAAATTGGCACCTACAACTGTGGTGGGATGTGGTCTACAGAAATACAGCACGTTCTCTGAAAAGCGTGCAAAAACTTTGACAATTTTCTTTCTTTATTTTCCTGAATTTTTTTGGCAATTTTGATGAAACCAAACAGGGCAAAGCCAAAGTGGCAAAACAATCTGTTGTTGAGCGTGGGTAACAGTTGCAAGATGAACCTGTATGTGGAGCTTTGTGTAGTCACACAATATGACAGTAACGATTAGCAATTAACGAATGCAGATTAGTGATTGTTTAATCCGGATCCAAAGTACAAATCATAGGTGCTGGCTAAGACGTCTTGAGACATAATGCATCAAGGTGAAAACAAAGGATGATGGAAAGAACTCACAGAACAAGCAAATAGCCCAGATTTTTCCTTTTTCCTGAATTTTCCCTGATTTTCCAAAAGGCACTAATAGGAATCGAACTTTTTTATTTTTTCACTATTTTTTTATATTTTTCTCTGAACAAGGATCAAAAAAAGATGCAACCACAAAAATGGGCTCCTACAACTGAGGTGGGATATGGTCTATAGAAATACAGCACGTTCTCTGAAAAGCATGTAAAAACATTGATAATTTTTTATTCTTTACTTTCCCAAATTTTTTTGGCAATTTTGTTGAAACCAAACAGGGCCAAACCAAAGTGGCGAAACAATCTGTTGTTGAGCGTGGGTAACAGTTGTAAGATGAACCTGTGCTGATAGAAGAATATGTGGAGCTTTGTGTAGGCACACAATATGACAACAAGGATTAGCAATTAACGAATGCAGATTAGCGATAGTTCAATCCGGATCCAAAGTACAAATCATAGGTGCTGGCTAAGACGTGTCGAGACATAGCGCAGCAAGGTGAAAACAAAGGACGATGGAAAGAACTCACGGAACAAGCAAATAGCCTGGATTTTTACTTTTTTCTGAATTTTTTTCTGATTTTTCCAAAAGGCACTCGTAGGAATCAAAATTTTTCTTTATTGCCCTATTTTTTTAATATTTTTCTCTTAACAAGGATCAAAAAAGATGCAAACACAAAAATTGGCACCTACAACTGAGGTGGGATGTGGTCTATAGAAATACAGCACGTTCTCTGAAAAGTGTGCAAAAACTTTGACAATTTTCTTTCTTTACTTTCTCGAATTTTTTCGGCAATTTTGATGAAACCAAACAGGGCAAAGCCAAAGTGGCAAAACAATCTGTTGTTGAGCGTGGGTAACAGTTGCAAGATGAACCTGTATGCGGAGCTATGGGTAGTCACACAATATGATAGTAAGAATTAGCAATTAACGAATGCAGATTAGTGATTGATTAATCCGGATCCAAAGTACAAATCATAGGTGCTGGCTAAGACCTGTCAAGACATAATGCAACAAGGTGAAAACAAAGGATGATGAAAAGAACTCACAGAACAAGCAAATATCCCGGATTTTCTTTTTTCATGAATTTTCCCTGATTTTTCCAAAGGCACTAATAGGAATCAAACTTTTTTATTTTTTCACTATTTTATTATATTTTTCTCTGAATAAGGATCAAAAAAAGATGCAACCACAAAAATGGGCACACACAACTGAGGTGGGATGTGGTCTACAGAAATACAACACGTTCTCTGAAAAGCGTGCAAAAACTTTGACAATTTTTTTCTTTACTTTCCCAAATTTTTTTGGCAATTTTGATGAAACCAAACAGGGCAAAACCAAAGTGGCGAAACAATCTATTGTTAAGCGTGCGTAACAGTTACAAGATGAACCTGTGCTAATAGAAGAATATGTGGAGCTATGGGTAGGCACACAATATGACAACAAGGATTAGCAATTAACGAATGCAGATTAGCGATAGTTCAATCCGGATCCAAAGTACAAATCACAGGTGCTGGCTAAGACGTGTTGAGACGTAGCGCAACAAGGTGAAAACAAAGGACGATGGAACGAACTCACAGAACAAGCAATAGCCTTGATTTTTCCTTTTTCCTGAATTTTTCCCTGATTTTTCCAAAAGGCACTAGTAGGAATTAAACTTTTTCTTTTTTTTCACTATTTTTTATATTTTTCTCTTAACAAGGATAAAAAAGATGCAACCACAAAAATTGGCACCTACAACTGTGATGGGATGTGGTCTACAGAAATACAGCACGTTCTCTGAAAAGCGTGCAAAAACTTTGACAATTTTTTTCTTTACTTTCCCAAATTTTTTTGGCAATTTTGATGAAACCAAACAGGGCAAAACCAAAGTGGCGAAACAATCTGTTGTTAAGCATGGGTAACAGTTGCAAGATGAACCTGTGCTGATAGAAGAATATGTGGAGCTATGGGTAGGCACACAATATGACAACAAGGATTAGCAATTAACGAATGCAGATTAGCGATAGTTCAATCCGGACCAAAGTACAAATCACAGGTGCTGGCTAAGACGTGTTGAGACGTAGCGCAACAAGGTGAAAACAAAGGACGATGGAACGAACTCACAGAACAAGCAAATAGCCTTGATTTTTCCTTTTTCCTGAATTTTTCAAAAAGGCACTTGTAGGAATTAAACTTTTTCTTTTTTCACTATTTTTTATATTTTCTCTTAACAAGGATAAAAAAGATGCAATCACAAAAATTGGCACCTACAACTATGGTGGGATGTGGTCTACAGTAATATAGCACGTTCTCTGAAAAGCGTGCAAAAACTTTGACAATTTTCTTTGTTTATTTTCCTGAATTTTTTTGGCAATCTTGATGAAACCAAACAGGGCAAAGCCAAAGTGGCAAAACAATCTGTTGTTGAGCGTGGGTAACAGTTGCAAGATGAACTTGTATGTGGAGCTTTGGGAAGTCACACATTATGACAGTAAGGATTAGCAATTAACGAATGCAGATTAGTGATTGTTTAATCCGGATCCAAAGTACAAATCATAGGTGCTGGCTAAGACGTGTCGAGACATAATGCATCAAGGTGAAAACAAAGGATGATGGAAAGAACTCACAGAACAAGCAAATAGCCTAGATTTTCCCTTTTTCCTGAATTTTCCCTGATTTTTCCAAAAGGCACTAATAGGAATCAAACTTTTTTATTTTTTCACTATTTTTTTATATTTTTCTCTGAACAAGGATCAAAAAAAGATGCAACCACAAAAATGGGCACCTACAACTGAGGTGGGATGTGGTCTATAGAAATATAGCACGTTCTCTGAAAAGCATGCAAAAACTTTTATAATTTTTTTTCTTTACTTTCCCGAATTTTTTTTGGCAATTTTGTTGAAACCAAACAGGGCAAAACCAAAGTGGCGAAACAATCTGTTGTTGAGCGTGGGTAACAGTTGCAAGATGAACTTGTGCTGATAGAAGAATATGTGGAGCTATGGGTAGGCACACAATATGACAACAAGGATTAGCAATTAATGAATGCAGATTAGCGATAGTTCAATCCGGATCCAAAGTACAAATCACAGGTGCTAGCTAAGATGTGTCGAGACGTAGCGCAACAAGGTGAAAACAAAGGACGATGGAAAGAACTCACAGAACAAGCAAATAGCCTGGATTTTTACTTTTTTCTGAATTTTTTCTTAATTTTTCCAAAAGGCACTAGTAGGAATCAAAATTTTTCTTTTTTTCACTATTTTTTTATATTTTTCTCATAACAAGGATAAAAAAGATGCAATCACAAAAATTGGCACCTACAACTGAGGTGGGATGTGGTCTACAGAAATACAGCACGCTCTCTGAAAAGAGTGCAAAAACTTTGACAATTTTCTTTCTTTATTTTCCCGAATTTTTTCGGCAATTTTGATGAAACCAAACAGGGCAAAGCCAAAGTGGCAAAACAATCTGTTGTTGAGCGTGGGTAACAGTTGCAAGATGAACCTGTATGTGGAGCTTTGGGTAGTCACACAATATGATAGTAAGGATTAGCAATTAACGAATACAGATTAGTGATTGTTTAATCCGGATCCAAAGTACAAATCATAGGTGCTGGCTAAGACATGTCGAGACATAATGCAACAAGGTGAAAACAAAGGATGATGGAAAAAACTCACAGAACAAGCAAATAGCCCAGATTTTCTCTTTTTCCTGAATTTTCCCTGATTTTTCCAAAAGGCACTAATAGGAATCAAACTTTTTTATTTTTTCACTATTTTTTTATATTTTTCTCTGAACAAGGATCAAAAAAAGATGCAACCACAAAAATTGGCACTTACAACTGAGGTGGGATGTGGTCTACAGAAATACAGCACATTCTCTGAAAAGCATGCAAAAACTTTGATAATTTTTTTTCTTTACTTTCCCGAACTTTTTTGGCAATTTTGTTGAAACCAAACAGGGCAAAACCAAAGTGGCGAAACAATCTGTTGTTGAGCGTGAGTAACAGTTGCAAGATGAACTTGTGCTGATAGAAGAATATGTGGAGCTATGGGTAGGCACACAATATGACAACAAGGATTAGCAATTAATGAATGCAGATTAGCGATAGTTCAATCCGGATCCAAAGTACAAATCACAGGTGCCGGCTAAGACGTGTCGAGACGTAGCGCAACAAGGTGAAAACAAAGGACGATGGAAAGAACTCACAGAACAAGCAAATAGCCTGGATTTTTACTTTTTTCTGAATTTTTTCCTAATTTTTCCAAAAGGCACTAGTAGAAATCAAATTTTTTCTTTTTTTCACTATTTTTTTTATATTTTTCTCATAACAAGGATAAAAAAGATGCAATCACAAAAATTGGCACCTACAACTGAGGTGGGATGTGGTCTACAGAAATACAGCACGCGCTCTGAAATGAGTGCAAAAACTTTGACAATTTTCTTTCTTTATTTTCCCGAATTTTTTCAGCAATTTTGATGAAACCAAACAGGGCAAAGCTAAAGTGGCAAAACAATCTGTTGTTGAGCGTGGGTAACAGTTGCAAGATGAACCTGTATGTGGAGCTTTGGGTAGTCACACAATATGACTGTAAGAATTAGCAATTAACGAATGCAGATTAGTGATTGTTTAATCCGGATCCAAAGTACAAATCATAGGTGCTAGCTAAGACATGTCGAGACATAATGCAACAAGGTGAAAACAAAGGATGATGGAAAGAACTCACAGAACAAGCAAATAGCCCAGATTTTCTCTTTTTCCTGAATTTTCCCTGATTTTTCCAAAGGGCACTAATAGGAATCAAACTTTTTTATTTTTTCACTATTTTTTTATATTTTTCTCTGAACAAGGATCAAAAAAGATGCAACCACAAAAATTGGCACCTACAACTGAGGTGGGATGTGGTCTACAGAAATACAGCACGTTCTCTGAAAAGCATGCAAAAACTTTGATAATTTTTTTTCTTTACTTTCCCGAATTTTTTTGGCAATTTTGTTGAAACCAAACAGGACAAAACCAAAGTGGCGAAACAATCTGTTGTTGAGCGTGAGTAACAGTTGCAAGATGAACTTGTGCTGATAGAAGAATATGTGGAGCTATGGGTAGGCACACAATATGACAACAAGGATTAGCAATTAATGAATGCAGATTAGCGATAGTTCAATCCGGATCCAAAGTACAAATCACAGGTGCTAGCTAACATGTGTCGAGACGTAGCGCAACAAGGTGAAAACAAAGGACGATGGAAAGAACTCACAGAACAAGCAAATAGCCTGGATTTTTACTTTTTTCTGAATTTTTTCTTAATTTTTCCAAAAGGCACTAGTAGGAATCAAAATTTTTCTTTTTTTCACTATTTTTTTATATTTTTCTCATAACAAGGATAAAAAAGATGCAATCACAAAAATTGGCACCTACAACTGAGGTGGGATGTGGTCTACAGAAATACAGCACGCTCTCTGAAAAGAGTGCAAAAACTTTGACAATTTTCTTTCTTTATTTTCCCGAATTTTTTCGGCAATTTTGATGAAACCAAACAGGGCAAAGCCAAAGTGGCAAAACAATCTGTTGTTGAGCGTGGGTAACAGTTGCAAGATGAACCTGTATGTGGAGCTTTGGGTAGTCACACAATATGATAGTAAGGATTAGCAATTAACGAATGCAGATTAGTGATTGTTTAATCCGGATCCAAAGTACAAATCATAGGTGCTGGCTAAGACATGTCGAGACATAATGCAACAAGGTGAAAACAAAGGATGATGGAAAAAACTCACAGAACATGCAAATAGCCCAGATTTTCTCTTTTTCCTGAATTTTCCCTGATTTTTCCAAAAGGCACTAATAGGAATCAAACTTTTTTATTTTTTCACTATTTTTTTATATTTTTCTCTGAACAAGGATCAAAAAAAGATGCAACCACAAAAATTGGCACTTACAACTGAGGTGGGATGTGGTCTACAGAAATACAGCACGTTCTCTGAAAAGCATGCAAAAACTTTGATAATTTTTTTTCTTTACTTTCCCGAACTTTTTTGGCAATTTTGTTGAAACCAAACAGGGCAAAACCAAAGTGGCGAAACAATCTGTTGTTGAGCGTGAGTAACAGTTGCAAGATGAACTTGTGCTGATAGAAGAATATGTGGAGCTATGGGTAGGCACACAATATGACAACAAGGATTAGCAATTAATGAATGCAGATTAGCGATAGTTCAATCCGGATCCAAAGTACAAATCACAGGTGCCGGCTAAGACGTGTCGAGACGTAGCGCAACAAGGTGAAAACAAAGGACGATGGAAAGAACTCACAGAACAAGCAAATAGCCTGGATTTTTACTTTTTTCTGAATTTTTTCCTAATTTTTCCAAAAGGCACTAGTAGAAATCAAAATTTTTCTTTTTTTCACTATTTTTTTTATATTTTTCTCATAACAAGGATAAAAAAGATGCAATCACAAAAATTGGCACCTACAACTGAGGTGGGATGTGGTCTACAGAAATACAGCACGCGCTCTGAAAAGAGTGCAAAAACTTTGACAATTTTCTTTCTTTATTTTCCTGAATTTTTTCAGCAATTTTGATGAAACCAAACAGGGCAAAGCCAAAGTGGCAAAACAATCTGTTGTTGAGCATGGGTAACAGTTGCAAGATGAACCTGTATGTGGAGCTTTGGGTAGTCACACAATATGACTGTAATAATTAGCAATTAACGAATGCAGATTAGTGATTGTTTAATCCGGATCCAAAGTACAAATCATAGGTGCTAGCTAAGACATGTCGAGACATAATGCAACAAGGTGAAAACAAAGGATGATGGAAAGAACTCACAGAACAAGCAAATAGCCCAGATTTTCTCTTTTTCCTGAATTTTCCCTGATTTTTCCAAAGGGCACTAATAGGAATCAAACTTTTTTATTTTTTCACTATTTTTTTATATTTTTCTCTGAACAAGGATCAAAAAAGATGCAACCACAAAAATTGGCACCTACAACTGAGGTGGGATGTGGTCTACAGAAATACAGCACGTTCTCTGAAAAGCATGCAAAAACTTTGATAATTTTTTTCTTTACTTTCCCGAATTTTTTTGGCAATTTTGTTGAAACCAAACAGGGCAAAACCAAAGTGGCGAAACAATCTGTTGTTGAGCGTGAGTAACAGTTGCAAGATGAACTTGTGCTGATAGAAGAATATGTGGAGCTATGGGTAGGCACACAATATGACAACAAGGATTAGCAATTAATGAATGCAGATTAGCGATAGTTCAATCCGGATCCAAAGTACAAATCACAGGTGCTAGCTAAGATGTGTCGAGACGTAGCGCAACAAGGTGAAAACAAAGGACGCTGGAAAGAACTCACAGAACAAGCAAATAGCCTGGATTTTTACTTTTTTCTGAATTTTTTCTTAATTTTTGCAAAAGGCACTAGTAGGAATCAAAATTTTTCTTTTTTTCACTATTTTTTTATATTTTTCTCATAACAAGGATAAAAAAGATGCAATCACAAAAATTGGCACCTACAACTGAGGTGGGATGTGGTCTACAGAAATACAGCACGCTCTCTGAAAAGAGTGCAAAAACTTTGACAATTTTCTTTCTTTATTTTCCCGAATTTTTTCGGCAATTTTGATGAAACCAAACAGGGCAAAGCCAAAGTGGCAAAACAATCTGTTGTTGAGCGTGGGTAACAGTTGCAAGATGAACCTGTATGTGGAGCTTTGGGTAGTCACACAATATGATAGTAAGGATTAGCAATTAACGAATGCAGATTAGTGATTGTTTAATCCGGATCCAAAGTACAAATCATAGGTGCTGGCTAAGACATGTCGAGACATAATGCAACAAGGTGAAAACAAAGGATGATGGAAAAAACTCACAGAACAAGCAAATAGCCCAGATTTTCTCTTTTTCCTGAATTTTCCCTGATTTTTCCAAAAGGCACTAATAGGAATCAAACTTTTTTATTTTTTCACTATTTTTTTATATTTTTCTCTGAACAAGGATCAAAAAAAGATGCAACCACAAAAATTGGCACTTACAACTGAGGTGGGATGTGGTCTACAGAAATACAGCACGTTCTCTGAAAAGCATGCAAAAACTTTGATAATTTTTTTTCTTTACTTTCCCGAACTTTTTTGGCAATTTTGTTGAAACCAAACAGGGCAAAACCAAAGTGGCGAAACAATCTGTTGTTGAGCGTGAGTAACAGTTGCAAGATGAACTTGGGCTGATAGAAGAATATGTGGAGCTATGGGTAGGCACACAATATGACAACAAGGATTAGCAATTAATGAATGCAGATTAGCGATAGTTCAATCCGGATCCAAAGTACAAATCACAGGTGCCGGCTAAGACGTGTCGAGACGTAGCGCAACAAGGTGAAAACAAAGGACGATGGAAAGAAATCACAGAACAAGCAAATAGCCTGGATTTTTACTTTTTTCTGAATTTTTTCCTAATTTTTCCAAAAGGCACTAGTAGAAATCAAAATTTTTCTTTTTTTCACTATTTTTTTATATTTTTCTCATAACAAGGATAAAAAAGATGCAATCACAAAAATTGGCACCTACAACTGAGGTGGGATGTGGTCTACAGAAATACAGCACGCGCTCTAAAAAGAGTGCAAAAACTTTGACAATTTTCTTTCTTTATTTTCCCGAATTTTTTCAGCAATTTTGATGAAACCAAACAGGGCAAAGCCAAAGTGGCAAAACAATCTGTTGTTGAGCGTGGGTAACAGTTGCAAGATGAACCTGTATGTGGAGCTTTGGGTAGTCACACAATATGACTGTAAGAATTAGCAATTAACGAATGCAGATTAGTGATTGTTTAATCCGGATCCAAAGTACAAATCATAGGTGCTAGCTAAGACATGTCGAGACATAATGCAACAAGGTGAAAACAAAGGATGATGGAAAGAACTCACAGAACAAGCAAATAGCCCAGATTTTCTCTTTTTCCTGAATTTTCCCTGATTTTTCCAAAGGGCACTAATAGGAATCAAACTTTTTTATTTTTTCACTATTTTTTTATATTTTTCTCTGAACAAGGATCAAAAAAGATGCAACCACAAAAATTGGCACCTACAACTGAGGTGGGATGTGGTCTACAGAAATACAGCACGTTCTCTGAAAAGCATGCAAAAACTTTGATAATTTTTTTTCTTTACTTTCCCGAATTTTTTTGGCAATTTTGTTGAAACCAAACAGGGCAAAACCAAAGTGGCGAAACAATCTGTTGTTGAGCGTGAGTAACAGTTGCAAGATGAACTTGTGCAGATAGAAGAATATGTGGAGCTATGGGTAGGCACACAATATGACAACAAGGATTAGCAATTAATGAATGCAGATTAGCGATAGTTCAATCCGGATCCAAAGTACAAATCACAGGTGCTAGCTAAGATGTGTCGAGACGTAGCGCAACAAGGTGAAAACAAAGGACGATGGAAAGAACTCACAGAACAAGCAAATAGCCTGGATTTTTACTTTTTTCTGAATTTTTTCTTAATTTTTCCAAAAGGCACTAGTAGGAATCAAAATTTTTCTTTTTTTCACTATTTTTTTATATTTTTCTCATAACAAGGATAAAAAAGATGCAATCACAAAAATTGGCACCTACAACTGAGGTGGGATGTGGTCTACAGAAATACAGCACGCTCTCTGAAAAGAGTGCAAAAACTTTGACAATTTTCTTTCTTTATTTTCCCGAATTTTTTCGGCAATTTTGATGAAACCAAACAGGGCAAAGCCAAAGTGGCAAAACAATCTATTGTTGAGCGTGGGTAACAGTTGCAAGATGAACCTGTATGTGGAGCTTTGGGTAGTCACACAATATGATAGTAAGGATTAGCAATTAACGAATGCAGATTAGTGATTGTTTAATCCGGATCCAAAGTACAAATCATAGGTGCTAGCTAAGACATGTCGAGACATAATGCAACAAGGTGAAAACAAAGGATGATGGAAAAAACTCACAGAACAAGCAAATAGCCCAGATTTTCTCTTTTTCCTGAATTTTCCCTGATTTTTCCAAAAGGCACTAATAGGAATCAAACTTTTTTATTTTTTCACTATTTTTTTATATTTTTCTCTGAACAAGGATCAAAAAAAGATGCAACCACAAAAATTGGCACTTACAACTGAGGTGGGATGTGGTCTACAGAAATACAGCACGTTCTCTGAAAAGCATGCAAAAACTTTGATAATTTTTTTTCTTTACTTTCCCGAACTTTTTTGGCAATTTTGTTGAAACCAAATAGGGCAAAACCAAAGTGGCGAAACAATCTGTTGTTGAGCGTGAGTAACAGTTGCAAGATGAACTTGTGCTGATAGAAGAATATGTGGAGCGATGGGTAGGCACACAATATGACAACAAGGATTAGCAATTAATGAATGCAGATTAGCGATAGTTCAATCCGGATCCAAAGTACAAATCACAGGTGCCGGCTAAGACGTGTCGAGACGTAGCGCAACAAGGTGAAAACAAAGGACGATGGAAAGAACTCACAGAACAAGCAAATAGCCTGGATTTTTACTTTTTTCTGAATTTTTTCCTAATTTTTCCAAAAGGCACTAGTAGAAATCAAAATTTTTCTTTTTTTCACTATTTTTTTTATATTTTTCTCATAACAAGGATAAAAAAGATGCAATCACAAAAATTGGCACCTACAACTGAGGTGGGATGTGGTCTACAGAAATACAGCACGCGCTCTGAAAAGAGTGCAAAAACTTTGACAATTTTCTTTCTTTATTTTCCCGAATTTTTTCAGCAATTTTGATGAAACCAAACAGGGCAAAGCCAAAGTGGCAAAACAATCTGTTGTTGAGCGTGGGTAACAGTTGCAAGATGAACCTGTATGTGGAGCTTTGGGTAGTCACACAATATGACTGTAAGAATTAGCAATTAACGAATGCAGATTAGTGATTGTTTAATCCGGATCCAAAGTACAAATCATAGGTGCTAGCTAAGACATGTCGAGACATAATGCAACAAGGTGAAAACAAAGGATGATGGAAAGAACTCACAGAACAAGCAAATAGCCCAGATTTTCTCTTTTTCCTGAATTTTCCCTGATTTTTCCAAAGGGCACTAATAGGAATCAAACTTTTTTATTTTTTCACTATTTTTTTATATTTTTCTCTGAACAAGAATCAAAAAAGATGCAACCACAAAAATTGGCACCTACAACTGAGGTGGGATGTGGTCTACAGAAATACAGCACGTTCTCTGAAAAGCATGCAAAAACTTTGATAATTTTTTTTCTTTACTTTCCCGAATTTTTTTGGCAATTTTGTTGAAACCAAACAGGGCAAAACCAAAGTGGCGAAACAATCTGTTGTTGAGCGTGAGTAACAGTTGCAAGATGAACTTGTGCTGATAGAAGAATATGTGGAGCTATGGGTAGGCACACAATATGACAACAAGGATTAGCAATTAATGAATGCAGATTAGCGATAGTTCAATCCGGATCCAAAGTACAAATCACAGGTGCCGGCTAAGACGTGTCGAGACGTAGCGCAACAAGGTGAAAACAAAGGACGATGGAAAGAAATCACAGAACAAGCAAATAGCCTGGATTTTTACTTTTTTCTGAATTTTTTCCTAATTTTTCCAAAAGGCACTAGTAGAAATCAAAATTTTTTTTTTCACTATTTTTTTTATATTTTTCTCATAACAAGGATAAAAAAGATGCAATCACAAAAATTGGCACCTACAACTGAGGTGGGATGTGGTCTACAGAAATACAGCACGCGCTCTGAAAAGAGTGCAAAAACTTTGACAATTTTCTTTCTTTATTTTCCCGAATTTTTTCAGCAATTTTGATGAAACCAAACAGGGCAAAGCCAAAGTGGCAAAACAATCTGTTGTTGAGCGTGGGTAACAGTTGCAAGATGAACCTGTATGTGGAGCTTTGGGTAGTCACACAATATGACTGTAAGAATTAGCAATTAACGAATGCAGATTAGTGATTGTTTAATCCGGATCCAAAGTACAAATCATAGGTGCTAGCTAAGACATGTCGAGACATAATGCAACAAGGTGAAAACAAAGGATGATGGAAAGAACTCACAGAACAAGCAAATAGCCCAGATTTTCTCTTTTTCCTGAATTTTCCCTGATTTTTCCAAAGGGCACTAATAGGAATCAAACTTTTTTATTTTTTCACTATTTTTTTATATTTTTCTCTGAACAAGGATCAAAAAAGATGCAACCACAAAAATTGGCACCTACAACTGAGGTGGGATGTGGTCTACAGAAATACAGCACGTTCTCTGAAAAGCATGCAAAAACTTTGATAATTTTTTTCTTTACTTTCCCGAATTTTTTTGGCAATTTTGTTGAAACCAAACAGGGCAAAACCAAAGTGGCGAAACAATCTGTTGTTGAGCGTGAGTAACAGTTGCAAGATGAACTTGTGCTGATAGAAGAATATGTGGAGCTATGGGTAGGCACACAATATGACAACAAGGATTAGCAATTAATGAATGCAGATTAGCGATAGTTCAATCCGGATCCAAAGTACAAATCAGAGGTGCCGGCTAAGACGTGTCGAGACGTAGCGCAACAAGGTGAAAACAAAGGACGATGGAAAGAACTCACAGAACAAGCAAATAGCCTGGATTTTTACTTTTTTCTGAATTTTTTCTTAATTTTTCCAAAAGGCACTAGTAGGAATCAAAATTTTTCTTTTTTTCACTATTTTTTTTATATTTTTCTCATAACAAGGATAAAAAAGATGCAATCACAAAAATTGGCACCTACAACTGAGGTGGGATGTGGTCTACAGAAATACAGCACGCTCTCTGAAAAGAGTGCAAAAACTTTGACAATTTTCTTTCTTTATTTTCCCGAATTTTTTCGGCAATTTTGATGAAACCAAACAGGGCAAAGCCAAAGTGGCAAAACAATCTGTTGTTGAGCGTGGGTAACAGTTGCAAGATGAACCTGTATGTGGAGCTTTGGGTAGTCACACAATATGATAGTAAGGATTAGCAATTAACGAATGCAGATTAGTGATTGTTTAATCCGGATCCAAAGTACAAATCATAGGTGCTAGCTAAGACATGTCGAGACATAATGCAACAAGGTGAAAACAAAGGATGATGGAAAAAACTCACAGAACAAGCAAATAGCCCAGATTTTCTCTTTTTCCTGAATTTTCCCTGATTTTTCCAAAAGGCACTAATAGGAATCAAACTTTTTTATTTTTTCACTATTTTTTTATATTTTTCTCTGAACAAGGATCAAAAAAAGATGCAACCACAAAAATTGGCACTTACAACTGAGGTGGGATGTGGTCTACAGAAATACAGCACGTTCTCTGAAAAGCATGCAAAAACTTTGATAATTTTTTTTCTTTACTTTCCCGAACTTTTTTGGCAATTTTGTTGAAACCAAACAGGGCAAAACCAAAGTGGCGAAACAATCTGTTGTTGAGCGTGAGTAACAGTTGCAAGATGAACTTGTGCTGATAGAAGAATATGTGGAGCTATGGGTAGGCACACAATATGACAACAAGGATTAGCAATTAATGAATGCAGATTAGCGATAGTTCAATCCGGATCCAAAGTACAAATCACAGGTGCCGGCTAAGACGTGTCGAGACGTAGCGCAACAAGGTGAAAACAAAGGACGATGGAAAGAACTCACAGATCAAGCAAATAGCCTGGATTTTTACTTTTTTCTGAATTTTTTCCTAATTTTTCCAAAAGGCACTAGTAGAAATCAAAATTTTTCTTTTTTTCACTATTTTTTTTATATTTTTCTCATAACAAGGATAAAAAAGATGCAATCACAAAAATTGGCACCTACAACTGAGGTGGGATGTGGTCTACAGAAATACAGCACGCGCTCTGAAAAGAGTGCAAAAACTTTGACAATTTTCTTTCTTTATTTTCCCGAATTTTTTCAGCAATTTTGATGAAACCAAACAGGGCAAAGCCAAAGTGGCAAAACAATCTGTTGTTGAGCGTGGGTAACAGTTGCAAGATGAACCTGTATGTGGAGCTTTGGGTAGTCACACAATATGACTGTAAGAATTAGCAATTAACGAATGCAGATTTGTGATTGTTTAATCCGGATCCAAAGTACAAATCATAGGTGCTAGCTAAGACATGTCGAGACATAATGCAACAAGGTGAAAACAAAGGATGATGGAAAGAACTCACAGAACAAGCAAATAGCCCAGATTTTCTCTTTTTCCTGAATTTTCCCTGATTTTTCCAAAGGGCACTAATAGGAATCAAACTTTTTTATTTTTTCACTATTTTTTTATATTTTTCTCTGAACAAGGATAAAAAAAGATGCAACCACAAAAATTGGCACCTACAACTGAGGTGGGATGTGGTCTACAGAAATACAGCACGTTCTCTGAAAAGCATGCAAAAACTTTGATAATTTTTTTTCTTTACTTTCCCGAATTTTTTTGGCAATTTTGTTGAAACCAAACAGGGCAAAACCAAAGTGGCGAAACAATCTGTTGTTGAGCGTGAGTAACAGTTGCAAGATGAACTTCTGCTGATAGAAGAATATGTGGAGCTATGGGTAGGCACACAATATGACAACAAGGATTAGCAATTAATGAATGCAGATTAGCGATAGTTCAATCCGGATCCAAAGTACAAATCACAGGTGCTAGCTAAGATGTGTCGAGACGTAGCGCAACAAGGTGAAAACAAAGGACGATGGAAAGAACTCACAGAACAAGCAAATAGCCTGGATTTTTACTTTTTTCTGAATTTTTTCTTAATTTTTCCAAAGGGCACTAGTAGGAATCAAAATTTTTCTTTTTTTCACTATTTTTTTATATTTTTCTCATAACAAGGATAAAAAAGATGCAATCACAAAAATTGGCACCTACAACTGAGGTGGGATGTGGTCTACAGAAATACAGCACGCTCTCTGAAAAGAGTGCAAAAACTTTGACAATTTTCTTTCTTTATTTTCCCGAATTTTTTCGGCAATTTTGATGAAACCAAATAGGGCAAAGCCAAAGTGGCAAAACAATCTGTTGTTGAGCGTGGGTAACAGTTGCAAGATGAACCTGTATGTGGAGCTTTGGGTAGTCACACAATATGATAGTAAGGATTAGCAATTAACGAATGTAGATTAGTGATTGTTTAATCCGGATCCAAAGTACAAATCATAGGTGCTAGCTAAGACATGTCGAGACATAATGCAACAAGGTGAAAACAAAGGATGATGGAAAAAACTCACAGAACAAGCAAATAGCCCAGATTTTCTCTTTTTCCTGAATTTTCCCTGATTTTTCCAAAAGGCACTAATAGGAATCAAACTTTTTTATTTTTTCACTATTTTTTATATTTTTCTCCGAACAAGGATCAAAAAAAGATGCAACCACAAAAATTGGCACTTACAACTGAGGTGGGATGTGGTCTACAGAAATACAGCACGTTCTCTGAAAAGCATGCAAAAACTTTGATAATTTTTTTTCTTTACTTTCCCAAACTTTTTTGGCAATTTTGTTGAAACCAAACAGGGCAAAACCAAAGTGGCGAAACAATCTGTTGTTGAGCGTGAGTAACAGTTGCAAGATGAACTTCTGCTGATAGAAGAATATGTGGAGCTATGGGTAGGCACACAATATGACAACAAGGATTAGCAATTAATGAATGCAGATTAGCGATAGTTCAAACCGGATCCAAAGTACAAATCACAGGTGCCGGCTAAGACGTGTCGAGACGTAGCGCAACAAGGTGAAAACAAAGGACGATGGAAAGAACTCACAGAACAAGCAAATAGCCTGGATTTTTACTTTTTTCTGAATTTTTTCCTAATTTTTCCAAAAGGCACTAGTAGAAATCAAAATTTTTCTTTTTTTCACTATTTTTTTATATTTTACTCATAACAAGGATAAAAAAGATGCAATCACAAAAATTGGCACCTACAACTGAGGTGGGATGTGGTCTACGGAAATAAAGCACGCTCTCTGAAAAGAGTGCAAAAACTTTGACAATTTTCTTTCTTTATTTTCCTGAATTTTTTCGGCAATTTTGATGAAACCAAACAGGGCAAAGCCAAAGTGGCAAAACAATCTGTTGTTGAGCGTGGGTAACAGTTGCTAGATGAACCTGTATGTGGAGCTTTGGGTAGTCACACAATATGACAGTAAGGATTAGCAATTAACGAATGCAGATTAGTGATTGTCTAATCCGGATCCAAAGTACAAATCATAGGTGCTGGCTAAGACATGTCGAGACATAATGCAACAAGGTGAAAACAAAGGATGATGGAAAGAACTCACAGAACAAGCAAATAGCCCAGATTTTTCCTTTTTCCTGAATTTTCCCCGATTTTTCCAAAAGGCACTAATAGGAATCAAACTTTTTTATTTTTTCACTATCTTTTTATATTTTTCTCTGAACAAGGATCAAAAAAAGATGCAACCACAAAAATGGGCACCTACAACTGAGGTGGGATGTGGTCTATAGAAATACAACACGTTCTCTGAAAAGCATGCAAAAACTTTGATAATTTTTTTCTCTACTTTCCCAAATTTTTTTGGCAATTTTGTTGAAACCAAACAGGGCAAAACCAAAGTGGCAAAACAATCTGTTGTTGACCGTGGGTAACAGTTGCAAGATGAATGTGTGCTGATAGAAGAATATGTGGAGCTATGGGTAGGCACACAATATGACAACAAGGATTAGCAATTAACGAATGCAGATTAGCGATAGTTCAATCCGGATCCAAAGTACAAATCACAGGTGCTGGCTAAGACGTGTCGAGACGTAGCGCAACAAGGTGAAAACAAAGGACGATGGAAAGAACTCACAGAACAAGCAAATAGCCTAGATTTTTCCTTTTTTCTGAATTTTTCCCAGATTTTTCCAAAAGGCACTAGTAGGAATCAAACTTTTTCTTTTTTTCACTATTTTTTTATATTTTTCTCATAACAAGGATAAAAAAGATGCAAACACAAAAATTGGCACCTACAACTGAGGTGGGATGTAGTCTATAGAAATACAACACATTCTCTAAAAAGCGTGCAAAAACTTTGACAATTTTCTATCTTTATTTTCCCGAATTTTTTCGGCAATTTTGATGAAACCAAACAGGGCAAAGCCAAAGTGGCAAAACAATCTGTTGTTGAGCGTGGGTAACAGTTGCAAGATGAACCTGTATGTGGAGCTTTGGGTAGTCACACAATATGACAGTAAGGATTAGCAATTAACGAATGCAGATTAGTGATAGTTTAATCCGTATCCAAAGTACAAATCATAGGTGCTGGCTAAGACGTGTCGAGACATAATGCATCAAGGTGAAAACAAAGGATGATGGAAAGAACTCACAGAACAAGCAAATAGCCCAGATTTTCCCTTTTTCCTGAATTTTCCCTGATTTTTCCAAAAGGCACTAGTAGGAATCAAACTTTTTCTTTTTTTCACTATTTTTTTTATATTTTTCTCTTAACAAGGATAAAAAATATACAATCACAAAAATTGGCACCTACAACTGAGGTGGGATGTGGTCTATAGAAATACAACACGTTCTCTGAAAAGCGTGGAAAAACTTTGACAATTTTCTTTCTTTATTTTCTTGAATTTTTTCGGCAATTTTGACGAAACCAAACAGGGCAAAGCCAAAGTGGCAAAACAATCTGTTGTTGAGCGTGGGTAACAGTTGCAAGATGAACCTGTATGTGGAGCTTTGGGTAGTCACACAATATGATAGTAAGGATTAGCAATTAACGAATGCAGATTAGTGACAGTTTAATCCGGATCCAAAGTACAAATCATAGGTGCTGGCTAAGACGTGTCGAGACATAATGCATCAAGGTGAAAACAAAGGATGATGGAAAAAACTCACAGAACAAGCAAATAGCCCAGATTTTCCCTTTTTCCTGAATTTTCCCTGATTTTTCCAAAAGGCACTAGTAGGAATCAAACTTTTTCTTTTTTTCACTATTTTTTTATATTTTTCTCTTAACAAGGATAAAAAAGATGCAATCACAAAAATTGGCACCTACAACTGAGGTGGGTTGTGGTCTATAGAAATACAACACATTCTCTGAAAAGCGTGCAAAAACTTTGACAATTTTCTTTCTTTATTTTCTTGAATTTTTTCGGCAATTTTGATGAAACCAAACAGGGCAAAGCCAAAGTGGCAAAACAATCTGTTGTTGAGCGTGGGTAACAGTTGCAAGATGAACCTGTATGTGGAGCTTTGGGTAGTCACACAATATGATAGTAAGGATTAGCAATTAACGAATGCAGATTGGTGATAGTTTAATCCGGATCCAAAGTACAAATCATAGGTGCTGGCTAAGACGTGTCGAGACATAATGCATCAAGGTGAAAACAAAGGATGATGGAAAGAACTCACAGAACAAGCAAATAGCCCAGATTTTCCCTTTTTCCTGAATTTTCCCTGATTTTTCCAAAAGGCACTAGTAGGAATCAAACTTTTTCTTTTTTTCACTATTTTTTTATATTTTTCTCTTAACAAGGATAAAAAAGATGCAATCACAAAAATTGGCACCTACAACTGAGGTGGGTTGTGGTCTATAGAAATACAACACATTCTCTGAAAAGCGTGCAAAAACTTTGACAATTTTCTTTCTTTATTTTCTTGAATTTTTTCGGCAATTTTGATGAAACCAAACAGGGCAAAGCCAAAGTGGCAAAACAATCTGTTGTTGAGCGTGGGTAACAGTTGCAAGATGAACCTGTATGCGGAGCTATGGGTAGTCACACAATATGACAGTAAGGATTAGCAATTAACGAATGCAGATTAGTGATTGTTTAATCCGAATCCAAAGTACAAATCATAGGTGCTGGCTAAGACGTGTCAAGACATAATGCAACAAGGTGAAAACAAAGGATGATGGAAAGAACTCACAGAACAAGCAAATAGCCCAGATTTTTCCTTTTTCCTGAATTTTCTCTGATTTTTCCAAAAGGCACTACTACGAATCAAACTTTTTTATTTTTTCACAATTTTTTTATATTTTTCCCTGAACAAGGATAAAAGAAAGATGCATCCACAAAAATGGGCACCTACAGCTGAGGTGGGATGTGGTCTACAGAAATATAGCACGTTCTCTGAAAAGCGTGCAAAAACTTTGACAATTTTTTTCTTTACTTTTCCGAATTTTTTTGGCAATTTTGATGAAACGAAACAGGGCAAAACCAAAGTGGCGAAACAATCTGTTGTTGAGCGTGGGTAACAGTTGCAAGATGAACCTGTGCTGATAGAAGAATATGTGGAGCTATGGGTAGGCACACAATATGGCAAGAAGGATTAGCAATTAACGAATGCAGATTAGCGATAGTTCAATCCGGATCCAAAGTACAAATCACAGGTGTTGGTTAAGACGTGTCAAGACATAGCGCGGGTGAAAACAAAGGACGATGGAAAGAACTCACAGAACAAGCAAATAGCCTGGATTTTTTCTTTTTCCTAAATTTTTCTTTGATTTTTCCAAAAGGCACTAGTAGGAATCAAACTTTTTCTTTTTTTCAATATTTTTTTATATTTTTCTCATAACAAGAATCAAAAAAAGATGCAACCACAAAAATTGGCTCCTACAACTGAGGTGCGATGTGGTCTACAGAAATACAGCACGTTCTCTGAAAAGCGTCCAAAAACTTTGACAATTTTCTTTCTTTATTTTCTCTAATTTTTTCGGCAATTTTGATGAAACCAAACTGGGCAAAGCCAAAGTGGCGAAACATCCTGTTGTTGAGCGTGGGTAACAGTTGCAAGATGAACCTGTATGTGGAGCTATGGGTAGTCACACAATATGACTGTAAGGATTAGCAATTAACGAATGCAGATTTGTGATTGTTTAATCCGGATGCAAAGTACAAATCATAGGTGCTGGCTAAGACGTGTCGAGACGTAGTGCAATAAGGTGAAAACAATGGACGATGGAAAGAACTCACAGAACAAGCAAATAGCCCAGATTTTTCCTTTTTCCTGAATTTTCCCTGATTTCTCCAAAAGGCACTAACAGGAATCAAACTTTTTTATTTTTTCACTATTTTTATATTTCTCTCTGAACAAGGATCAAAAAAAGATGCAACCACAAAAATGGGCACCTACAACTGAGGTGGGATGTGGTCTACAGAAATACAACATGTTCTCTGAAAAGTGTGCAAAAACTTTGACAATTTTTTCTTTCCTTTCCCGAATTTTTTTGGCAATTTTGATGAAACCAAACAGGGCAAAGCCAAAGTGGCGAAACAATCTGTTGTTGAGCATGGGTAACAGTTGCAAGATGAGCCTGTGCTGATAGAAGAATATGTGGAGCTATGGGTAGGCACACAATATGACAACAAGGATTAGCAATTAACAAATGCAGATTAGCGATAGTTAAATCCGGATCCAAAGTATAAATCACAGGTGCTGGCTAAGACGTGTCGAGACGTAGCGCAATAAGGTGAAAACAAAGGACAATGGAAAGAACTCACAGAACAAGCAAATAGCCTGGATTTTACCTTTTTCCTGAATTTTTCAATCATTTTTCCAAAAGGCACCAGCAGCAATCAAACTTTTTAGTTTTTTCACTATTTTTTTATATTTTTCTCTAAACAAGAATTAAAAAAGATGCAACCACAAAAATTGGCACCTACAACTGAGGTGGGATGTGGTCTACAGAAATACAGCACGTTCTCTGAAAAGCGTGCAAAAACTTTGACAATTTTTTCTTTATTTTCCTGAATTTTTTCGGCAATTTTGATGAAACCAAACAGGGAAAAGCCAAAGTGGCAAAACAATCTGTTGTTGAGCATGCGTAACAGTTGCAAGATGAACCTGTGCTGATAGAAGAATATGTGGAGCTATGGGTAGGCACACAATATGACAACAAGGATTAGCAATTAACAAATGCAGATTAGCGATAGTTAAATCCGGATCAAAAGTATAAATCACAGGTGCTGGCTAAGACGTGTCGAGACGTAGCGCAATAAGGTGAAAACAAAGGACAATGGAAAGAACTCACAGAACAAGCAAATAGCCTGGATTTTACCTTTTTCCTGAATTTTTCAATCATTTTTCCAAAAGGCACTAGTAGCAATCAAACTTTTTAGTTTTTTCACTATTTTTTTATATTTTTCTCTAAACAAGAATTAAAAAAAGATGCAACCACAAAAATTGGCACCTACAACTGAGGTGGGATGTGGTCTACAGAAATACAGCACGTTCTCTGAAAAGCGTGCAAAAACTTTGACAATTTTTTCTTTATTTTCCTGAATTTTTTCGGCAATTTTGATGAAACCACACAGGGCAAAGCCAAAGTGGCAAAACAATCTGTTGTTTAGCGTGGGTAACAGTTGCAAGATGAACCTATATGTGGAGCTATGGGTAGTCACACAATATGACAGTAAGGATTAGCAATTAACGAATGTAGATTAGTGATTGTTTAATCCGGATCCAAAGTACAAATCATAGGTGCTGGCTAAGACGTGTCGAGATGTAGTGCAACAAGGTGAAAACAAAGGACGATGGAAGGAACTCACAGAACAAGCAAATAGCCCAGATTTTTCCTTTTTCCTGAATTTTCCCTGATTTTTCCAAAAGGCACTAATAGGAATCAAACTTTTTTATTTTTTCACTATTTTTTTATATTTTTCTCTGAACAAGGATCAAAAAAAGATGCAACCATAAAAATTGGCACCTACAACTGAGGTGGGATGTGGTCTACAGAAATACAACACGTTCTCTGAAAAGCGTGCAAAAACTTTGACAAATTTCTTTCTTTATTTTCCTGAATTTTTTCGGCAATTTTGATGAAACCACACAGGGCAAAGCCAAAGTGGCAAAACAATCTGTTGTTGAGCGTGGGTAACAGTTGCAAGATGAACCTGTATGTGGAGCTGTGGGTAGTCACACAATATGACAGTAAGGATTAGCAATTAACGAATGCAGATTAGTGATTGTTTAATCCGGATCCAAAGTACAAATCATAGGTGCTGGCTAAGACGTGTCGAGACGTAGTGCAACAAGGTGAAAACAAAGGACGATGGAAGGAACTCACAGAACAAGCAAATAGCCCAGATTTTTCCTTTTTCCTGAATTTTCCCTGATTTTTCTAAAAGGCACTCATAGGAATCAAACTTTTTTATTTTTTCACTATTTTTTTATATTTTTCTCTGAACAAGGATCAAAAAAAGATGCAACCATAAAAATTGGCACCTACAACAGAGGTGGGATGTGGTCTACAGAAATACAACACGTTCTCTGAAAAGCGTGCAAAGACTTTGACAAATTTCTTTCTTTATTTTCCTGAATTTTTTCGGCAATTTTGATGAAACCAAATAGGGCAAAGCCAAAGTGGCAAAACAATCTGTTGTTGAGCGTGGGTAACAGTTGCAAGATGAACCTTTATGTGGAGCTATGGGTAGTCACACAATATGATAGTAAGGATTAGCAATTAACGAATGCAGATTAGTGATTGTTTAATCCGGATCCAAAGTACAAATCATAGGTGCTGGCTAAGACGTGTCGAGACGTAGTGCAACAAGGTGAAAACAAAGGACGATGGAAGGAACTCACAGAACAAGCAAATAGCCCATATTTTTCCTTTTTCCTGAATTTTCCCTGATTTTTCCAAAAGGCACAACTAGGAATCAAACTTTTTTTTTCACTATTTTTTTATATTTTTCTCTGAACAAGAATCAAAAAAAGATACAACCACAAAAATGGGCACCTTCAACTGAGGTGGGATGTGGTCCACAGAAATACAGCATGTTCTCTGAAAAGTGTGCAAAAACTTTTACAATTTTTTTCCTTTCCCGAATTTTTTTGGCAATTTTGATGAAACCAAACAGGGCAAAACCAAAGTTGCGAAACAATCTGTTGTTGAGCGTGGGTAACAGTTGCAAGATGAACCAGTGCTGATAGAAGAATATGTGGAGCTATGGGTAAGCACACAATATGACAACAAGGATTAGCAATTAACGAATGCACATTAGCAATAGTTCAATCCGGATCCAAAGTATAAATCACAAGTGCTGGCTAAGACGTGTCGAGACGTAGCGCAACAAGGTGAAAACAAAGGACGATGGAACGAACTCACAGAACAAGCTTATAGCCTGGATTTTTCCTTTTTCCTGAATTTTTCCCTCATTTTTCCAAATGGCACTAGTAGGAATCAAACTTTTTAGTTTTTTCACTAATTTTTTTATATTTTTCTCTTAACAAGAATCAAAAAAAGATGCAACCATAAAAATTGGCACCTACAACTGAGGTGGGATGTGGTCTACAGAAATACAACACGTTCTCTGAAAAGCGTGCAAAAACTTTGACAAATTTCTTTCTTTATTTTCCTGAATTTTTTCGGCAATTTTGATGAAACCAAACAGGGCAAAGCCAAAGTGGCAAAACAATCTGTTGTAGAGCGTGGGTAACAGTTGCAAGATGAACCTGTATGTGGAGCTATGGGTAGTCACACAATATGACAGTAAGGATTAGCAATTAACGAATGCAGATTAGTGATTGTTTAATCCGGATCCAAAGTACAAATCATAGGTGCTGGCTAAGACGTGTCGAGACGTAGTGCAACAAGGTGAAAACAAAGGACGATGGAAGGAACTCACAGAACAAGCAAATAGCCCAGATTTTTCCTTTTTCCTGAATTTTCCCTGATTTTTCCAAAAGGCACAACTAGGAATCAAACTTTTTTTTCACTATTTTTTTATATTTTTCTCTGAACAAGGATCAAAAAAAGATACAACCACAAAAATGGGCACCTTCAACTGAGGTGGGATGTGGTCTACAGAAATACAGCATGTTCTCTGAAAAGTGTGCAAAAACTTTGACAATTTTTTTCTTTCCTTTCCCGAATTTTTTTGGCAATTTTGATGAAACCAAACAGGGCAAAACCAAAGTTGTGAAACAATCTGTTGTTGAGCGTGGGTAACAGTTGCGAGATGAACCAGTGCTGATAGAAGAATATGTGGAGCTATGGGTAGGCACACAATATGACAACAAGGATTAGCAATTAACGAATGCACATTAGCGATAGTTCAATCCGGATCCAAAGTATAAATCACAGGTGCTGGCTATGACGTGTCGAGACGTAGCACAACAAGGTGAAAACAAAGGACGATGGAACGAACTCACAGAACAAGCATATAGCCTGGATTTTTTGTTTTTCCTGAATTTTCCCTCATCTTTCCAAAAGGCACTAGTAGGAATCAAACTTTTTAGTTTTTTCACTAATTTTTTTATATTTTTCTCTTAACAAGAATCAAAAAAAGATGCAACCAGAAAAATTGGCACCTACAACTGAGGTGGGATGTCGTCTATAAAAATACAACACGTTCTCTGAAAAGCGTGCAAAAACTTTAACAAATTTCTTTCTTTATTTTCCTGAATTTTTTCGGCAATTTTGATGAAACCAAACAGGGCAAAGCCAAAGTGGCAAAACAATCTGTTGTTGAGCGTGGGTAACAGTTGTAAGATGAACCTATGCTGACAGAAGAATATGTGGAGCTATGGGTAGGCATACAATATGACAACAAGGATTAGCAATTAACAAATGCAGATTAGCGATAGTTAAATCCGGATCCAAAGTATAAATCACAGGTGCTGGCTAAGATGTGTCGAGACATAGCGCAATAAGGTGAAAACAAAGGACAATGGAAAGAACTCACAGAACAAGCAAATAGCCTGGATTTTACCTTTTTCCTGAATTTTTCAATCATTTTTCCAAAAGGCACTAGTAGCAATCAAACTTTTTAGTTTTTTCACTATTTTTTTTATATTTTTCTCTTAACAAGAATCAAAAAAAGATGCAACCACAAAAATTGGCACCTACAACTGAGGTGGGATGTGGTCTACAGAAATACAGCACGTTCTCTGAAAAGCGTGCAAAAACTTTGACAATTTTTTCTTTATTTTCCTGAATTTTTTCGGCAATTTTGATGAAACCACACAGGGCAAAGCCAAAGTGGCAAAACAATATGTTGTTGAGCGTGGGTAACAGTTGCAAGATGAACCTGTATGTGGAGCTATGGGTAGTCACACAATATGACAGTAAGGATTAGCAATTAACGAATGCAGATTATTGATTGTTTAATCTGGATCCAAAGTACAAATCATAGGTGCTGATTAAGACGTGTCGAGACGTAGTGCAACAAGGTGAAAACAAAGGACGATGGAAGGAACTCACAGAACAAGCAAATAGCCCAGATTTTTCCTTTTTCCTGAATTTTCCCTGATTTTTCAAAAAGGCACAACTAGGAATCAAACTTTTTTATTTTTTCACTATTTTTTTTTATATTTTTCACTGAACAAGGATCAAAAAAAAGATGCAACCAAAAAAATGGGCACCTACAACTGAGGTACGATGTGGTCTACAGAAATACACAACGTTCTCTGAAAAGCGTGCAAAAACTTTGACAATTTTTTCTTTACTTTCCCGAATTTTTTTGGCAATTTTGATGAAACCAAACAGGGCAAAACCAAAGTTGCGAAACAATCTGTTGTTGAGCGTGGGTAGCAATTGCAAGATGAACCAGTGCTGATAGAAGAATATGTGGAGCTATGGGTAGGCACACAATATGACAACAAGGATTAGCAATTAACGAATGCACATTAGCGATAGTTCAATCCGGATCCAAAGTCTAAATCACAGGTGCTGGCTAAGACGTGTCGAGACGTAGCGCAACAAGGTGAAAACAAAGGACGATGGAACGAACTCACAGAACAAGCATATAGCCTGGATTTTTCCTTTTTCCTGAATTTTTTCCTCATTTTTCCAAAAGGCACTAGTAGGAATCAAACTTTTTAGTTTTTTCACTAATTTTTTTATATTTTTCTCTTAACAAGAATCAAAAAAAGATGCAACCATAAAAATTGGCACCTACAACTGAGGTGGGATGTGGTCTACAGAAATACAGCACGTTCTCTGAAAAGCGTGCAAAAACTTTGACAAATTTCTTTCTTTATTTTCCTGAATTTTTTCGGCAATTTTGATGAAACCAAACAGGGCAAAGCCAAAGTGGCAAAACAATCTGTTGTTGAGCGTGGGTAACAGTTGCAAGATGAACCTGTATGTGGTGCTATGGTTAGTCACACAATATGACAATAAGGATTAGCAATTAACGAATGCAGATTATTGATTGTTTAATCCGGATCCAAAGTACAAATCATAGGTGCTGATTAAGACGTGTCGAGACGTAGTGCAACAAGGTGAAAACAAAGGACGATGGAAGGAACTCACAGAACAAGCAAATAGCCCAGATTTTTCCTTTTTCCTGAATTTTCCTTGATTTTTCCAAAAGGCACAACTAGGAATCAAACTTTTTTATTTTTTCACTATTTTTTTATATTTTTCACTGAACAAGGATCAAAAAAAAGATGCAACCAAAAATATGGGCACCTACAACTGAGGTAGGATGTGGTCTATAGAAATACACCACGTTCTCTGAAAAGCGTGCAAAAACTTTGACAATTTTTTCTTTACTTTCCCGAATTTTTTTGGCAATTTTGATGAAACCAAATAGGGCAAAACCAAAGTTGCGAAACAATCTGTTGTTGAGTGTGGGTAACAGTTGCAAGATGAACCTGTGCTGATAGAAGAATATGTGGAGCTATGGGTAGGCACACAATATGACAACTAGGATTAGCAATTAACGAATGCAGATTAGCGATAGTTCAATCCGGATCCAAAGTACAAATCACAGGTGCGGGCTAAGACGTGTCGAGACGTAGCGCAACAAGGTGAAAACAAAGGACGATGGAAAGAACTCACAGAACAAGCAAATAGCCTAGATTTTTTCATTTTCCTGAATTTTTCCTTGATTTTTCCAAAAGGCACTAGTAGGAATCAAACTTTTTCTTTTTTCACTATTTTTTATATTTTTCTCTTAACAAGGATCAAAAAAAGAGGCAACCACAAAAATTGGCACCTACAACTGAGGTGGGATGTGGTCTACAGAAATATAGCACGTTCTCTGAAAAGCATGCAAAAACTTTGACAATTTTCTTTCTTTATTTCCCCGAATTTTTTCGGCAATTTTGATGAAACCAAATAGGGCAAAGCCAAAGTGGCAAAACAATCTGTTGTTGAGCGTGGGTAACAGTTGCAAGATGAACCTATATGTGGAGCTATGGGTAGACACACAATATGACAGCAAGGATTAGCAATTAACGAATGCAGATTATCGATTGTTCAATCCGGATCCAAAGTAAAAATCACAGGTGTTGGCTAAGACGTGTCGAGAAGTAGCGCAACAAGGTGAAAACAAAGGACGATAGAAAGAACACACAGAACAGGCAAATAGCCTGGATTTTTCCTTTTCCTGAATCTTTTCCTGATTTTTCCAAAAGGCACTAGTAGGAATCAAACTTTTTTATTTTTTCACTATTTTTTTATATTTTTCACTGAACAAGGATCAAAAAAGATGCAACCACAAAAATTGGCACCTACAAATGAGGGGGATATGGTCTACAGAAATACAACCCGTTCTCTGAAAAGCGTGTAAAAACTTTAACTATTTTCTTTCTTTATTTTCCTTAATTGTTTCAGCAATTTTGATGAAACCAAACGGGGCAAAGCCAAAGTGGCGAAACAATCTGTTGTTGAACGTGGGTAACAGTTGCAAGATGAACCTGTATGTGGAGCTATGGGTAGTCACACAATATGACTGTAAGGATTAGCAATTAACTAATGCAGATTTGTGATTGTTTAATCCGGATCCAAAGTACAAATCATTGGTGCTAGCTAATACGTGTCGAGACGTAGTGCAATAAGGAGAAAACAAAGGACGATGGAAAGACCTCACAGAACAAGCAAATAGCCCAGATTTTTCCTTTTTCCTGAATTTTCCCTGATTTTTCCAAAAGGCACTAACAGGAATAAAACTTTTTTTATTTTCTCACTATTTTTTTATATTTTTCTTTGAACAAGGATCAAAAATAGCTGCAACCACAAAAATTGGCACCTACAACTGAGGTGGGATGGGGTCTACAGAAATAGAGAACGTTCTCTAAAAAGCGTGCAAAAACTTTGACAATTTTTTTTCTTTACTTTCCTGAATTTTTTTGGCAATTTTGATGAAACCAAACAGGGTAAAACCAAAGTGGCGAAATAATCTATTGTTGAGCGTGGGTAACAGTTGCAAGATGAACCTATGCTGATATAAGAATATGTGGAGCAATGGGTAGGCACATAATATGATAACAAGGATTAGCAATTAACGAATGCATATTAGCGATAGTTCAATCCGGATCCAAAGAACAAATCACAGGTGCTGGCTAAGACGTGTCGAGACGTAGCGCAACAAGGTGAAAACAAAGGACGATGGAAAGAACTCACAGAACAAGCAAATAGCCTATATTTTTCCTTTTTTCTGAATTTTTCCCTGATTTTTCCAAAAGGCACTAGTAGGAATCAAACTTTTTCTTTTTTCACTATTTTTTTATATTTTTCTCTTAACAAGGATCAAAAAAAGATGCAAACACAAAAATTGGTACCTACAACTGAGGTGGGATGTGGTCTATAGAAATACAACACGTTCTCTAAAAAGCGTGCAAAAACTTTGACAATTTTCTTTCTTTATTTTCCCGAATTTTTTCGGCAATTTTGATGAAACCAAATAGGGCAAAGCCAAAGTGGCAAAACAATCTGTTGTTGAGCATGGGTAACAGTTGCAAGATGAACCTGTATGTGGTGCTATGGTTAGTCACACAATATGACAGTAAGGATTAGCAATTAACGAGTGCAGATTAGTGATTGTTTAATCCGGATCCAAAGTACAAATCACAGGTGCTGGCTAAGACGTGTTGAGATGTAGCGCAACAAGGTGAAAACAAAGGATGATGGAAAGAACTCCCAGAATAAGCAAATAGCCTGGATTTTTCCTTTTTCTAGAATTTTCCCCTGATTTTTTCAAAAGGCACTAGTACGAATCAAACTTTTTCTTTTTTTCACTATTTTTGTATATTTTTCTCATAACAAGGATCAAAAAAAGATGCAACCACAAAAATCGGCACCTACAACTGAGGTGCGATGTGGACTACAGAAATACAGCACGTTCTCTGAAAAGCGTGCAAAAACTTTGACCATTTTCTTTCTTTACTTTCTCGAATTTTTTTTGGCAATTTTGATGAAACCAAACAGGGCAAAACCAAAGTTGCGAAACAATCTGTTGTTGAGTGTGGGTAACAGTTGCAAGATAAACCTGTGCTGATAGAAGAATATGTGGAGCTATGGGTAGGCACACAATATGACAACGAGGATTAGCAATTAACGAATGCAGATTAGCGATAGTTCAATCCGGATCCAAAGTACAAATCACAGGTGCGGGCTAAGACGTGTCGAGACGTAGCGCAACAAGGTGAAAACAATGGACGATGGAAAGAACTCACAGAACAAGCAAATAGCCTAGATTTTTTCATTTTCCTGAATTTTTCCTTGATTTTTCCAAAAGGCACTAGTAGGAATCAAACTTTTTCTTTTTTCACTATTTTTTATATTTTTCTCTTAACAAGGATCAAAAAAAGATGCAACCACAAAAATTGGCACCTACAACTGAGGTGGGATGTGGTCTACAGAAATATAGCACGTTCTCTGAAAAGCATGCAAAAACTTTGACAATTTTCTTTCTTTATTTCCCCGAATTTTTTCGGCAATTTTGATGAAACCAAATAGGGCAAAGCCAAAGTGGCAAAACAATCTGTTGTTGAGCGTGGGTAACAGTTGCAAGATGAACCTATATGTGGAGCTATGGGTAGACACACAATATGACAGCAAGGATTAGCAATTAACGAATGCAGATTATCGATTGTTCAATCTGGATCCAAAGTAAAAATCACAGGTGTTGGCTAAGACGTGTCGAGAAGTAGCGCAACAAGGTGAAAACAAAGGACGATAGAAAGAACACACAGAACAGGCAAATAGCCTGGATTTTTCCTTTTCCTGAATCTTTTCCTGATTTTTCCAAAAGGCACTAGTAGGAATCAAACTTTTTTATTTTTTCACTATTTTTTTATATTTTTCACTGAACAAGGATCAAAAAAGATGCAACCACAAAAATTGGCACCTACAAATGAGGGGGATATGGTCTACAGAAATACAACCCGTTCTCTGAAAAGCGTGTAAAAACTTTAACTATTTTCTTTCTTTATTTTCCTTAATTGTTTCAGCAATTTTGATGAAACCAAACAGGGCAAAGCCAAAGTGGCGAAACAATCTGTTGTTGAACGTGGGTAACAATTGCAAGATGAACCTGTATGTGGAGCTATGGGTAGTCACACAATATGACTGTAAGGATTAGCAATTAACTAATGCAGATTTGTGATTGTTTAATCCGGATCCAAAGTACAAATCATTGGTGCTAGCTAATACGTGTCGAGACGTAGTGCAATAAGGAGAAAACAAAGGACGATGGAAAGACCTCACAGAACAAGAAAATAGCCCAGATTTTTCCTTTTTCCTGAATTTTCCCTGATTTTTCCAAAAGGCACTAACAGGAATAAAACTTTTTTTATTTTCTCACTATTTTTTTATATTTTTCTTTGAACAAGGATCAAAAATAGCTGCAACCACAAAAATTGGCACCTACAACTGAGGTGGGATGTGGTCTACAGAAATAGAGAACGTTCTCTAAAAAGCGTGCAAAAACTTTGACAATTTTTTTTCTTAACTTTCCTGAATTTTTTTGGCAATTTTGATGAAACCAAACAGGGTAAAACCAAAGTGGCGAAATAATCTGTTGTTGAGCGTGGGTAACAGTTGCAAGATGAACCTATGCTGATATAAGAATATGTGGAGCAATGGGTAGGCACACAATATGATAACAAGGATTAGCAATTAACGAATGCATATTAGCGATAGTTCAATCCGGATCCAAAGAACAAATCACAGGTGCTGGCTAAGACGTGTCGAGACGTAGCGCAACAAGGTGAAAACAAAGGACGATGGAAAGAACTCACAGAACAAGCAAATAGCCTATATTTTTCCTTTTTTCTGAATTTTTCCCTGATTTTTCCAAAAGGCACTAGTAGGAATCAAACTTTTTCTTTTTTCACTATTTTTTTATATTTTTCTCTTAACAAGGATCAAAAAAAGATGCAAACACAAAAATTGGTACCTACAACTGAGGTGGGATGTGGTCTATAGAAATACAACACGTTCTCTAAAAAGCGTGCAAAAACTTTGACAATTTTCTTTCTTTATTTTCCCGAATTTTTTCGGCAATTTTGATGAAACCAAATAGGGCAAAGCCAAAGTGGCAAAACAATCTGTTGTTGAGCGTGGGTAACAGTTGCAAGATGAACCTGTATGTGGTGCTATGGTTAGTCACACAATATGACAGTAAGGATTAGCAATTAACGAGTGCAGATTAGTGATTGTTTAATCCGGATCCAAAGTACAAATCACAGGTGCTGGCTAAGACGTGTTGAGATGTAGCGCAACAAGGTGAAAACAAAGGATGATGGAAAGAACTCCCAGAATAAGCAAATAGCCTGGATTTTTCCTTTTTCTAGAATTTTCCCCTGATTTTTTCAAAAGGCACTAGTACGAATCAAACTTTTTCTTTTTTTCACTATTTTTGTATATTTTTCTCATAACAAGGATCAAAAAAAGATGCAACCACAAAAATCGGCACCTACAACTGAGGTGCGATGTGGACTACAGAAATACAGCACGTTCTCTGAAAAGCGTGCAAAAACTTTGACCATTTTCTTTCTTTACTTTCTCGAATTTTTTTTGGCAATTTTGATGAAACCAAACAGGGCAAAACCAAAGTTGCGAAACAATCTGTTGTTGAGTGTGGGTAACAGTTGCAAGATAAACCTGTGCTGATAGAAGAATATGTGGAGCTATGGGTAGGCACACAATATGACAACGAGGATTAGCAATTAACGAATGCAGATTAGCGATAGTTCAATCCGGATCCAAAGTACAAATCACAGGTGCGGGCTAAGACGTGTCGAGACGTAGCGCAACAAGGTGAAAACAAAGGACGATGGAAAGAACTCACAGAACAAGCAAATAGCCTAGATTTTTTCATTTTCCTGAATTTTTCCTTGATTTTTCCAAAAGGCACTAGTAGGAATCAAACTTTTTCTTTTTTCACTATTTTTTATATTTTTCTCTTAACAAGGATCAAAAAAAGATGCAACCACAAAAATTGGCACCTACAACTGAGGTGGGATGTGGTCTACAGAAATATAGCACGTTCTCTGAAAAGCATGCAAAAACTTTGACAATTTTCTTTCTTTATTTCCCCGAATTTTTTCGGCAATTTTGATGAAACCAAATAGGGCAAAGCCAAAGTGGCAAAACAATCTGTTGTTGAGCGTGGGTAACAGTTGCAAGATGAACCTATATGTGGAGCTATGGGTAGACACACAATATGACAGCAAGGATTAGCAATTAACGAATGCAGATTATCGATTGTTCAATCTGGATCCAAAGTAAAAATCACAGGTGTTGGCTAAGACGTGTCGAGAAGTAGCGCAACAAGGTGAAAACAAAGGACGATAGAAAGAACACACAGAACAGGCAAATAGCCTGGATTTTTCCTTTTCCTGAATCTTTTCCTGATTTTTCCAAAAGGCACTAGTAGGAATCAAACTTTTTTATTTTTTCACTATTTTTTTATATTTTTCACTGAACAAGGATCAAAAAAGATGCAACCACAAAAATTGGCACCTACAAATGAGGGGGATATGGTCTACAGAAATACAACCCGTTCTCTGAAAAGCGTGTAAAAACTTTAACTATTTTCTTTCTTTATTTTCCTTAATTGTTTCAGCAATTTTGATGAAACCAAACAGGGCAAAGCCAAAGTGGCGAAACAATCTGTTGTTGAACGTGGGTAACAATTGCAAGATGAACCTGTATGTGGAGCTATGGGTAGTCACACAATATGACTGTAAGGATTAGCAATTAACTAATGCAGATTTGTGATTGTTTAATCCGGATCCAAAGTACAAATCATTGGTGCTAGCTAATACGTGTCGAGACGTAGTGCAATAAGGAGAAAACAAAGGACGATGGAAAGACCTCACAGAACAAGAAAATAGCCCAGATTTTTCCTTTTTCCTGAATTTTCCCTGATTTTTCCAAAAGGCACTAACAGGAATAAAACTTTTTTTATTTTCTCACTATTTTTTTATATTTTTCTTTGAACAAGGATCAAAAATAGCTGCAACCACAAAAATTGGCACCTACAACTGAGGTGGGATGTGGTCTACAGAAATAGAGAACGTTCTCTAAAAAGCGTGCAAAAACTTTGACAATTTTTTTTCTTAACTTTCCTGAATTTTTTTGGCAATTTTGATGAAACCAAACAGGGTAAAACCAAAGTGGCGAAATAATCTGTTGTTGAGCGTGGGTAACAGTTGCAAGATGAACCTATGCTGATATAAGAATATGTGGAGCAATGGGTAGGCACACAATATGATAACAAGGATTAGCAATTAACGAATGCATATTAGCGATAGTTCAATCCGGATCCAAAGAACAAATCACAGGTGCTGGCTAAGACGTGTCGAGACGTAGCGCAACAAGGTGAAAACAAAGGACGATGGAAAGAACTCACAGAACAAGCAAATAGCCTATATTTTTCCTTTTTTCTGAATTTTTCCCTGATTTTTCCAAAAGGCACTAGTAGGAATCAAACTTTTTCTTTTTTCACTATTTTTTTATATTTTTCTCTTAACAAGGATCAAAAAAAGATGCAAACACAAAAATTGGTACCTACAACTGAGGTGGGATGTGGTCTATAGAAATACAACACGTTCTCTAAAAAGCGTGCAAAAACTTTGACAATTTTCTTTCTTTATTTTCCCGAATTTTTTCGGCAATTTTGATGAAACCAAATAGGGCAAAGCCAAAGTGGCAAAACAATCTGTTGTTGAGCGTGGGTAACAGTTGCAAGATGAACCTGTATGTGGTGCTATGGTTAGTCACACAATATGACAGTAAGGATTAGCAATTAACGAGTGCAGATTAGTGATTGTTTAATCCGGATCCAAAGTACAAATCACAGGTGCTGGCTAAGACGTGTTGAGATGTAGCGCAACAAGGTGAAAACAAAGGATGATGGAAAGAACTCCCAGAATAAGCAAATAGCCTGGATTTTTCCTTTTTCCAGAATTTTCCCCTGATTTTTTCAAAAGGCACTAGTACGAATCAAACTATTTCTTTTTTTCACTATTTTTGTATATTTTTCTCATAACAAGGATCAAAAAAAGATGCAACCACAAAAATCGGCACCTACAACTGAGGTGCGATGTGGACTACAGAAATACAGCACGTTCTCTGAAAAGCGTGCAAAAACTTTGACAATTTTCTTTCTTTACTTTCTCGAATTTTTTTTTGGCAATTTTGATGAAACCAAACAGGGCAAAACCAAAGTTGCGAAACAATCTGTTGTTGAGTGTGGGTAACAGTTGCAAGATAAACCTGTGCTGATAGAAGAATATGTGGAGCTATGGGTAGGCACACAATATGACAACGAGGATTAGCAATTAACGAATGCAGATTAGCGATAGTTCAATCCGGATCCAAAGTACAAATCACAGGTGCTGGCAAAGACGTGTCGAGACGTAGCGCAACAAGGTGAAAACAAAGGACGATGGAAAGAACTCACAGAACAAGCAAATAGCCTAGATTTTTTCTTTTTCCTGAATTTTTCCTTGATTTTTCCAAAAGGCACTAGTAGGAATAAAACTTTTTCTTTTTTCACTATTTTTTATATTTTTCTCTGAACAAGGATCAAAAAAAGATGCAACCACAAAAATTGGCACCTACAACTGAGGTGGGATGTGGTCTACAGAAATATAGCACGTTCTCTGAAAAGCATGCAAAAACTTTGACAATTTTCTTTCTTTATTTCCCCGAATTTTTTCGGCAATTTTGATGAAACCAAACAGGGCAAAGCCAAAGTGGCAAAACAATCTGTTGTTGAGCGTGGGTAACAGTTGCAAGATGAACCTATATGTGGAGCTATGGGTAGACACACAATATGACAGCAAGGATTAGCAATTAACGAATGCAGATTATCGATTGTTCAATCCGGATCCAAAGTAAAAATCACAGGTGTTGGCTAAGACGTGTCGAGAAGTAGCGCAACAAGGTGAAAACAAAGGACGATAGAAAGAACACACAGAACAAGCAAATAGCCTGGATTTTTCCTTTTCCTGAATCTTTTCCTGATTTTTCCAAAAGGCACTAGTAGGAATCAAACTTTTTTATTTTTTCACTATTTTTTTATTTTTCACTGAACAAGGATCAAAAAAGATGCAACCACAAAAATTGGCACCTACAAATGAGGGGGATGTGGTCTACAGAAATACAACCCATTCTCTGAAAAGCGTGTAAAAACTTTGACAATTTTCTTTCTTTATTTTCCTTAATTTTTTCAGCAATTTTGATGAAACCAAACAGGGCAAAGCCAAAGTGGCGAAACAATCTGTTGTTGAGCGTGGGTAATAGTTGCAAGATGAACCTGTATGTGGAGCTATGTGTAGTCACACAATATGACTGTAAGGATTAGCAATTAACTAATGCAGATTTGTGATTGTTTAATCTGGATCCAAAGTACAAATCATAGGTGCTAGCTAATACGTGTCGAGACGTAGTGCAACAAGGAGAAAACAAAGGACGATGGAAAGACCTCACAGAACAAGCAAATAGCCCAGATTTGTCCTTTTTCCTAAATGTTCCCTGATTTTTCCAAAAGGCACTAACAGGAATAAAACTTTTTTTATTTTCTCACTATTTTTTTATATTTTTCTTTGAACAAGGATCAAAAATAGATGCAACCACAAAAATTGGCACCTACAACTGAGGTGGGATGTGGTCTACAGAAATACAGAACGTTCTCTAAAAAGCGTGCAAAAACTTTGACAATTTTTTTCTTTACTTTCTCGAATTTTTTTGGCAATTTTGATGAAACCAAACAGGGTAAAACCAAAGTGGCGAAATAATCTGTTGTTGAGCGTGGGTAACAGTTGCAAGATGAACCTATGCTGATATAAGAATATGTGGAGCTATGGGTAGGCACACAATATGACAACAAGGATTAGCAATTAACGAATGCATATTAGCGATAGTTCAATCCGGATCCAAAGTACAAATCACAGGTGCTGGCTAAGACGTGTCGAGACGTAGCGCAACAAGGTGAAAACAAAGGACGATGGAAAGAACTCACAGAACAAGCAAATAGCCTAGATTTTTCCTTTTTTCTGAATTTTTCCCAGATTTTTCCAAAAGGCACTAGTAGGAATCAAACTTTTTCTTTTTTTCACTATTTTTTTATATTTTTCTCTTAACAAGGATAAAAAAAGATACAAACACAAAAATTGGCACCTACAACTGAGGTGGGATGTCGTCTATAGAAATACAACACGTTCTCTAAAAAGCGTGCAAAAACTTTGACAATTTTCTTTCTTTATTTTCTCGATTTTTTTCGGCAATTTTGATGAAACCAAATAGGGCAAAGCCAAAGTGGCAAAACAATCTGTTGTTGAGCGTGGGTAACAGTTGCAAGATGAACCTGTATGTGGTTCTATGGGTAGTCACACAATATGAGAACAAGGATTAGCAATTAACAAATGCAGATTAGCGATAGTTAAATCCGGATCCAAAGTAAAAATCACAGGTGCTGGCTAAGACGTGTCGAGACGTAGCGCAATAAGGTGAAAACAAAGGACAATGGAAAGAACTCACAGAACAAGCAAATAGCCTGGATTTTACCTTTTTCCTGAATTTTTCAATCATTTTTCCAAAAGGCACTAGTAGCAATCAAACTTTTTAGTTTTTTCACTATTTTTTTATATTTTTCTCTTAAGAAGAATCAAGAAAAGATGCAAGCACAAAAATTGGCACCTACAACTCAGGTGGGATGTGGTCTACAGAAATACAGCACGTTCTCTGAAAAGCGTGCAAAAACCTTGACAATTGTTTCTTTATTTTCCTGAATTTTTTCGGCAATTTTGATGAAGCCACACAGGGCAAAGCCAAAGTGGCAAAACAATCTATTGTTGAGCATGGGTAACAGTTGCAAGATGAACCTGTATGTGGAGCTATGGGTAGTCACACAATATGACAGTAAGGATTTGCAATTAACGAATGCAAATTAGCGATTGTTTAATCCGGATCCAAAGTACAAATCATAGGTGCTGGCTAAGACGTGTCGAGACATAGTGCAACAAGGTGAAAACAAAGGACGATGGAAAGAACTCACAGAACAAGCAAATAGCCCAGATTTTTCCTTTTTCCTGATTTTTCCCTGATTTTTCCAAAAGGCACTAATAGGAATCAAACTTTTTTATTTTTTCACTATTTTTTTATATTTTTCTCTGAACAAGGATCAAAAAAAGATACAACCACAAAAATGGGCACCTTCAACTGAGGTGGGATGCGGTCTACAGAAATACAGCATGTTCTCTGAAAAGTGTGCAAAAACTTTGACAATTTTTTTCTTTCCTTTCCCGAATTTTTTTGGCAATTTTGACGAAACCAAACAGGGCAAAACCAAAGTTGTGAAACAATCTGTTGTTGAGCGTGGGTAACAGTTGCAAGATGAACCTGTATGTGGAGCTATGGGTAGTCACACAATATGACAGTAAGGATTAGCAATTAACGAATGCAGATTAGTGATTGTTTAATCCGGATCCAAAGTACAAATCATAGGTGCTGGCTAAGACATGTCGATACATAGTGCAACAGGTGAAAACAAAGGACGATGGAAAGAACTCACAGAACAAGCAAATAGCCTAGATTTTTCCTTTTTCCTGATTTTTCCCTGATTTTTCCAAAAGGCACTAATAGGAATCAAACTTTTTTATTTTTTCACTATTTTTTTATATTTTTCTCTGAACAAGGATCAAAAAAAGTTACAACCACAAAAATGGGCACCTTCAACTGAGGTGGGATGCGGTCTACAGAAATACAGCATGTTCTCTGAAAAGTGTGCAAAAACTTTGACAATTTTTACTTTCCTTTCCCGAATTTTTTTGGCAATTTTGATGAAACCAAACAGGGCAAAACCAAAGTTGTGAAACAATCTGTTGTTGAGCGTGGGTAACAGTTGCAAGATGAACCTGTATGTGGAGCTATGGGTAGTCACAAAATATGACAGTAAGGATTAGCAATTAACGAATGCAGATTAGTGATTGTTTAATCCGGATCCAAAGTACAAATCATAGGTGCTGGCTAAGACGTGTCGAGACATAGTGCAACAAGGTGAAAACAAAGGACGATGGAAAGAACTCACAGAACAAGCAAATAGCCCAGATTTTTCCTTTTTCCTGATTTTTCCCTTATTTTTCCAAAAGGCACTAATAGGAATCAAACTTTTTTATTTTTTCACTATTTTTTTTATATTTTTCTCTGAACAAGGATCAAAAAAGATACAACCACAAAAATGGGCACCTTCAACTGAGGTGGGATGCGGTCAACAGAAATACAGCATGTTCTCTGAAAAGTGTGCAAAAACTTTGAGAATTTTTTTCTTTCCTTTCCCGAATTTTTTTGGCAATTTTGATGAAACCAAACAGGGCAAAACCAAAGCTGCGAAACAATCTGTTGTTGAGCGTGGGTAACAGTTGCAAGATGAACCAGTGCTGATAGAAGAATATATGGAGCTATGGGTAGGCACACAATATGACAACAAGGATTAGCAATTAACGAATGCACATTAGCGATAGTTCAATCCGGATCCAAAGTATAAATCACATGTGCTGGCTAAGACGTGTCGAGACGTAGCGCAACAAGGTGAAAACAAAGGACGATGGAAAGAACTCACAGAACAAGCAAATAGCCTAGATTTTTTTCATTTTCCTGAATTTTTCCTTGATTTTTCCAAAAGGCACTAGTAGGAATCAAAATTTTTCTTTTTTCACTATTTTTTATATTTTTCTCTTAACAAGGATCAAAAAAAGATGCAACCAAAAAAATGGGCACCTACAACTGAGGTGGGATGTGGTCTATAGAAATACACCACGTTCTCTGAAAAGCGTGCAAAAACTTTGACAATTTTTTTCTTTACTTTCCCGAATTTTTTTGGCAATTTTGATGAAACCAAACAGGGCAAAACCAAAGTTGCGAAACAATCTGTTGTTGAGTGTGGGTAACAGTTGCAAGATGAACCTGTGCTGATAGAAGAATATGTGGAGCTATGGGTAGGCACACAATATGACAACAAGGATTAGCAATTAACGAATGCAGATTAGCGATACTTCAATCCGGATCCAAAGTACAAATCACAGGTGCTGGCTAAGACGTGTCGAGATGTAGCGCAACAAGGTGAAAACAAAGGACGGTGGAAAGAACTCACAGAACAAGCAAATAGCCTTGATTTTTTCTTTTTCCTGAATTTTTCTTGATTTTTCCAAAAGGCACTAGTAGGAATCAAACTTTTTCTTTTTTCACTATTTTTTATATTTTTCTCTTAACAAGGATCAAAAAAAGATGCAACCACAAAAATTGGCATCTACAACTGAGGTGGGATGTGGTCTACAGAAATATAGCACGTTCTCTGAAAAGCGTGCAAAAACTTTGACAATTTTCTTTCTTTATTTCCTCGAATTTTTTTGGCAATTTTGATGAAACCAAACAGGGCAAAGCCAAAGTGGCAAAACAATCTGTTGTTGAGCGTGGGTAACAGTTGCAAGATGAACCTATATGTGGAGCTATGGGTAGACACACAATATGACAGCAAGGATTAGCAATTAACGAATGCAGATTAACGATTGTTCAATCCGGATCCAAAGTAAAAATCACAGGTGTTGGCTAAGACGTGTCGAGAAGTAGCGCAACAAGGTGAAAACAAAGGACGATAGAAAGAACACACAGAACAAGCAAATAGTCTGGATTTTTCCTTTTCCTGAATCTTTTCCTGGTTTTTCCAAAAGGCACTAGTAGGAATCAAACTTTTTTGTTTTTTCACTATTTTTTTTATATTTTTCAGTGAACAAGGATAAAAAAAGATGCAACCACAAAAATCGGCACCTACAAATGAGGGGGATGTGGTCTACAGAAATACAACACGTTCTCTGAAAAGCGTGTAAAAACTTTGACAATTTTCTTTCTTTATTTTCCTTAATTTTTTCAGCAATTTTGATGAAACCAAACAGGGCAAAGCCAAAGTGGCGAAACAATCTGTTGTTGAGCGTGGGTAACAGTTGCAAGATGAACCTGTATGTGGAGCTATGGGTAGGCACACAATATGACAGCAAGCATTAGCTATGAACGAATGTAGATTAGCGATTGTTCAATCTGGATCCAAAGTACAAATCACAGGTGCTGGCTAAGACGTGTCGAGACTTAATGCATCAAGGTGAAAACAAAGGAAGATGGAAAGGACTCACAGAACAAGCAAATAGCCCAGATTTTTCCTTATTCCTGAATTTTCCCTGATTTTTCCAAAAGGCACTAACAGGAATAAAACTTTTTTTATTTTTTCACTATTTTTTTATATTTTTCTCTGAACAAGGTTCAAAAAAAGATGCAACCACAAAAATGGGCACCTACAACTGAGGTGGGATGTGGTCTACAGAAATACAGCACGTTCTCTGAAAAGCGTGCAAAATCTTTGACAATTTTTTTCTTTACTTTCCCGAATTTGTTTGGCAATTCTGATGAAACCAAACAGGGCAAAACCAAAGTTGCGAAGCAATCTGTTGTTGAGCGTGGGTAACAGTTGCAAGATGAACCTGTGCTGATAGAAGAATATGTGGAGCTATGGGTAGGCACGCAATATGACAACAAGGATTAGCAATTAACGAATGCAGATTAGCGATAGTTCAATCCTGATCCAAAGTACAAATCTCAGGTGTTGGCTAAAACGTGTCGAGAAGTAGCGCAACAAGGTGAAAACAAAGGACGATAGAAAGAACACACAGAACAAGCAAATAGTCTGGATTTTTCCTTTTCCTGAATCTTTTCCTGGTTTTTCCAAAAGGCACTAGTAGGAATCAAACTTTTTTGTTTTTTCACTATTTTTTTTATATTTTTCAGTGAACAAGGATAAAAAAAGATGCAACCACAAAAATTGGCACCTACAAATGAGGGGGATGTGGTCTACAGAAATACAACACGTTCTCTGAAAAGCGTGTAAAAACTTTGACAATTTTCTTTCTTTATTTTCCTTAATTTTTTCAGCAATTTTGATGAAACCAAACAGGGCAAAGCCAAAGTGGCGAAACAATCTGTTGTTGAGCGTGGGTAACAGTTGCAAGATGAACCTGTATGTGGAGCTATGGGTAGGCACACAATATGACAGCAAGCATTAGCTATGAACGAATGCAGATTAGCGATTGTTCAATCTGGATCCAAAGTACAAATCACAGGTGCTGGCTAAGACGTGTCGAGACTTAATGCATCAAGGTGAAAACAAAGGAAGATGGAAAGGACTCACAGAACAAGCAAATAGCCCAGATTTTTCCTTTTTCCTGAATTTTCCCTGATTTTTCCAAAAGGCACTAACAGGAATAAAACTTTTTTTATTTTTTCACTATTTTTTTATATTTTTCTCTGAACAAGGTTCAAAAAAAGATGCAACCACAAAAATGGGCACCTACAACTGAGGTGGGATGTGGTCTACAGAAATACAGCACGTTCTCTGAAAAGCGTGCAAAATCTTTGACAATTTTTTTCTTTACTTTCCCGAATTTGTTTGGCAATTCTGATGAAACCAAACAGGGCAAAACCAAAGTTGCGAAGCAATCTGTTGTTGAGCGTGGGTAACAGTTGCAAGATGAACCTGTGCTGATAGAAGAATATGTGGAGCTATGGGTAGGCACGCAATATGACAACAAGGATTAGCAATTAACGAATGCAGATTAGCGATAGTTCAATCCTGATCCAAAGTACAAATCTCAGGTGTTGGCTAAAACGTGTCGAGAAGTAGCGCAACAAGGTGAAAACAAAGGACGATGGAAAGAACTCACAGAACAAGCAAATAGCCTGGATTTTTTCTTTTTCCTGAATTTTTCCTTGATTTTACCAAAAGGCACTAGTAGGAATCAAACTTTTCCTTTTTTCACTATTTTTTATATTTTTCTCTTAACAAGGATCAAAAAAAGATGCAACCACAAAAATTGGCACCTACAACTGAGGTGGGATGTGGTCTATAGAAATATAGCACGTTCTCTGAAAAGCGTGCAAAAACTTTGACAATTCTCTTTCTTTATTTCCCTGAATTTTTTCAGCAATTTTGATGAAACCAAACAGGGCAAAGCCAAAGGGGCAAAACAATCTGTTGTTGAGCGTGGGTAACAGTTGCAAGATGAACCTATATGTGGAGCTATGGGTAGGCACACAATATGACAGCAAGGATTAGCAATTAACAAATGCAGATTAACGATTGTTCAATCCGGATCCAAAGTAAAAATCACAGGTGCAGGCTAAGACGTGTCGAGAAGTAGCGCAACAAGGTGAAAACAAAGGACGATGGAAAGAACACACAAAACAAGCAAATAGCTTGGATTTTTCCTTTTCCTGAATCTTTTCCTGATTTTTCCAAAAGGCACTAGTTGGAATCAAACTTTTTTATTTTTTCACTATTTTTTTATATTTTTCACCGAACAAGGATCAAAAAAGATGCAACCACAAAAATTGGCACCTACAACTGTGGGGGGATGTGGTCTACAGAAATACAACACGTTGTCATAGGTGCTAGCTAAGATGTGTCGAGACGTAGCGCAACAAGGTGAAAACAAAGGACGATGGAAAGAACTCACAAAATAAGCAAATAGCCTGGATTTTTCCTTTTTCGTGAATTTTTTCCTGATTTTTACAAAAGGCACTAGTAGGAACCAAACTTTTTTATTTTTTCACTATTTTTTATATATTTTGCTCTGAACAAGGATCAAAAAAAGATGCAACCACAAAACTTGGCACTAACAACTGAGGTGGGATGTGTTCTACAGAAATACAATACGTTCTCCGAAAAGCGTGCAAAAACTTGACAATTTTTTTCTTTATTTTCTCGAATTTGTTTGCCAATTTTGATGAAACCAAATAGGGCAAAGCCAAAGTGGCGAAACAATCTGTTGTTTAGCGTGGGTAACAGTTGCAAGATGAACCTGTATGTGGATTTATGCGTAGGCACACAATACGACAGCAAGGATTAGCTATTAACGAATGCAGATTAGCGATTGTTCAATCCGGATCCAAAGTACAAATCACAGGTGCTGGCTAAGACGTGTCGAGACGCAGCGCAACAAGGTGAAAACAAAGGACGATGGAAAGAACTCACGGAACAAGCAAATAGCCTGGATTTTTCCTTTTTCCTGAATTTTTTCCTGATTTTTCCAAAAGGCACTAGTAGGAATCAAACTTTTTTATTTTTCACTATTTTTAGATATTTTTCTCCGAACAAGGATCAAAAAAGATGCAACCACAAAAATTAGCACCGACAACTGAGGTGGGATGTGGTCTACAGAAGTACAACACGTTCTCTGAAATGCGTGCAAAAACTTGACAATTTTTTTCTTTATTTTCCCGAATTTGTTTGGCAATTTTGATAAAACCAAACAGGGCAAAGCCAAAGTGGCGAAATAATCTGTTGTTTAGCGTGGGTAACAGTTGCAAGATGAACCTGTATGTGGAGCTATGGGTAGGCACACAATATGACAGCAAGGATTAGCAATTAACGAATGCAGATTAACGATTGTTCAATCCGGATCCAAAGTACAAATCACAGGTGATGGCTAAGATGTGTCGAGACGTAGCGCAACAAGGTGAAAACAATGGACGATGGAGAGAACTCACAGAACAAGCCAATAACCCAGATTTTTCTTTTTTTCTGAATTTTTCCCTGATTTTTCCAAAAGACACTAGTAGGAATCAAACTTTTTTATTTTTTCACTATTTTTTTATATTTTTCTCTGAACAAGGATAAAAAAAGATGCAACAACAAAAATTGGCACCTACAACTGACGTGGGGTGTGGTCTAAAGAAATACAACATGTTCTCTGAAAAGCGTGCAAAAACTCGACAATTTTTTTCTTTATTTTCCCGAATTTGTTTGGCAATTTTGATGAAACCAAACAGGGCAAAGCAAAAGTGGCGAAACAATCTGTTGTTGAGCGTGGGTAACCGTTGCAAGATGAACCTGTATGTGGAGCTATGGGTGGGTACACAATATGACAACAAGGATTAGCTATGAACGAATGTAGATTAGCGATTGTTCAATCCGGATCCAAAGTACAAATCACATGTGCTGGCTAACACGTGTCGAGACGTAGCGCAACAAGGTGAAAACAAAGGACGATGGAAAGAACTCACAGAACAAGCAAATAGCCTGGATTTTTCCTTTTTCCTGAATTTTTTCCTGATTTTTCCAAAAGGCACTAGTAGGAATCATACTTTTTTATTTTTTTAGTATTTTTCATATATTTTTCTTTGAACAAGGATCAAAAAAAGATGCAACCACAAAAATTGGCACCTACAACTGAGGTGGGATGTGTTCTACAGAAATACAATACATTCTCTGAAAAGCGTGCAAAAACTTGACAATTTTTTTCTTTATTTTTCCGAATTTGTTTGGCAATTTTGATAAAACCAAACAGGGCAAAGCCAAAGTGGCAAAATAATCTGTTGTTTAGCGTGGGTAACAGTTGCAAGATGAACCTGTATGTGGAGCTATGGGAAGGCACACAATATGACAGCAAGGATTAGCAATTAACGAATGCAGATTAACGATTGTTCAATCCGGATCCAAAGTACAAATCACAGGTGATGGCTAAGATGTGTCGAGACGTAGCGCAACAAGGTGAAAACAATGGACGATGGAGAGAACTCACATAACAAGCCAATAACCCAGATTTTTCTTTTTTTCTGAATTTTTCCCTGATTTTTCCAAAAGACACTAGTAGGAATCAAACTTTTTTATTTTTTCACTATTTTTTTTATATTTTTCTCTGAACAAGGATAAAAAAAGATGCAACCACAAAAATTGGCACCTACAACTGACGTGGGGTGTGGTCTAAAGAAATACAACACGTTCTCTAAAAAGCGTGCAAAAACTCGACAATTTTTTTCTTTATTTTCCCGAATTTGTTTGGCAATTTTGATGAAACCAAACAGGGCAAAGCAAAAGTGGCGAAACAATCTGTTGTTGAGCGTGGGTAACCGTTGCAAGATGAACCTGTATGTGGAGCTATGGGTGGGCACACAATATGACAACAAGGATTAGCTATGAACGAATGTAGATTAGCGATTGTTCAATCCGGATCCAAAGTACAAATCACATTTGCTGGCTAACACGTGTCGAGACGTAGCGCAACAAGGTGAAAACAAAGGACGATGGAAAGAACTCACAGAACAAGCAAATAGCCTGGATTTTTCCTTTTTCCTGAATTTTTTCCTGATTTTTCCAAAAGGCACTAGTAGGAATCAAACTTTTTTATTTTTCACTATTTATATATATTTTTCTCTTAACAAGGATCAAAAAAGATGCAACCACAAAAATTAGCACCGACAACTGAGGTGGGATGTGGTCTACAGAAATACAACATGTTCTCTGAAATGCGTGCAAAAACTTGACAACTTTTCTTTATTTTCCCGAATTTGTTTGGCAATTTTGATAAAACCAAACAGGGCAAAGCCAAAGTGGCGAAATAATCTGTTGTTTAGCGTGGGTAACAGCTGCAAGATGAACCTGTATGTGGAGCTATGGGTAGGCACACAATATGACATCAAGGATTAGCAATTAACGAATGCAGATTAACGATTGTTCAATCCGGATCCAAAGTACAAATCACAGGTGATGGCTAAGACGTGTCGAGACGTAGCGCAACAAGGTGAAAACAATGGACGATGGAGAGAACTCACAGAACAAGCAAATAACCCAGATTTTTCCTTTTTTCTGAATTTTTCCCTGATTTTTCCAAAAGACACTAAGTAGGAATCCAACTTTTTTATTTTTTCACTATTTTTTTTATATTTTTCGCTGAACAAGGATAAAAAAAGATGCGACCACAAAAATTGGCACCTACAGCTGACGTGGGGTGTGGTCTAAAGAAATACAACACGTTCTCTGAAAAGCGTGCAAAAACTCAACAATTTTTTTCTTTATTTTCCCGAATTTGTTTGGCAATTTTGATGAAACCAAACAGGGCAAAGCACAAGTGGCGAAACAATCTATTGTTGAGCGTGGGTAACCGTTGCAAGATGAACCTGTATGTGGAGCTATGGGTGGGAACACAATATGACAACAAGGATTAGCTATGAACGAATGTTGATTAGCGTTTGTTCAATCCGGATCCAAAGTACAAATCACATGTGCTGGCTAACACGTGTCGAGACGTAGCGCAACAAGGTGAAAACAAAGGACGATGGAAAGAACTCACAGAACAAGCAAATAGCCTGGATTTTTCCTTTTTCCTGAATTTTTTCCTGATTTTTCCAAAAGGCACTAGTAGGAATCATACTTTTTTATTTTTTTAGTATTTTTCATATATTTTTCTCTGAACAAGGATCAAAAAAAGATGCAACCACAAAAATTGGCACCTACAACTGAGGTGGGATGTGTTCTACAGAAATACAATACATTCTCTGAAAAGCGTGCAAAAACTTGACAATTTTTTTCTTTATTTTCCCGAATTTGTTTGGCAATTTTGATAAAACCAAACAGGGCAAAGCCAAGGTGGCGAAATAATCTGTTGTTTAGCGTGGGTAACAGTTGCAAGATGAACCTGTATGTGGAGCTATGGGTAGGCACACAATATGACAGCAAGGATTAGCAATTAACGAATGCAGATTAACGATTGTTCAATCCGGATCCAAAGTACAAATCACAGGTGATGGCTAAGATGTGTCGACACGTAGCGCAACAAGGTGAAAACAATGGACGATGGAGAGAACTCACAGAACAAGCAAATAACCCGGATTTTTCCTTTTTTCTGAATTTTTCCCTGATTTTTCCAAAAGACACTAGTAGGAATCAAACTTTTTTATTTTTTCACTATTTTTTTTTATATTTTTCTCTGAACAAGGATAAAAAAAGATGCAACCACAAAAATTGGCAGCTACAACTGACGTGGGGTGTGGTCTAAAGAAATACAACACGTTCTCTGAAAAGCGTGCAAAAACTCAGCAATTTTTTTCTTTATTTTCCCGAATTTGTTTGGCAATTTTGATGAAACCAAACTGGGCAAAGCAAAAGTGGCGAAACAATCTGTTGTTGAGCGTGGGTAACCGTTGCAAGATGAACCTGTATGTGGAGCTATGGGTGGGCACACAATATGACAACAAGGATTAGCTATGAACGAATGTAGATTAGCGATTGTTCAATCCGGATCCAAAGTACAAATCACATGTGCTGGATAACACGTGTCGAGACGTAGCGCAACAAGGTGAAAACAAAGGACGATGGAAAGAACTCACAGAACAAGCAAATAGCCTGGATTTTTCCTTTTTCCTGAATTTTTTCCTGATTTTTCCAAAAGGCACTAGTAGGAATCATACTTTTTTATTTTTTTAGTATTTTTCATATATTTTTCTCTGAACAAGGATCAAAAAAAGATGCAACCACAAAAATTGGCACCTACAACTGAGGTGGGATGTCTTCTACAGAAACACAATACATTCTCTGAAAAGCGTGCAAAAACTTGACAATTTTTTTCTTTATTTTCCCGAATTTGTTTGGCAATTTTGATAAAACCAAACAGGGCAAAGCCAAAGTGGCGAAATAATCTGTTGTTTAGCGTGGGTAATAGTTGCAAGATGAACCTGTATGTGGAGCTATGGGTAGGCACACAATATGACAGCAAGGATTAGCAATTAACGAATGCAGATTAACGATTGTTCAATCCGGATCCAAAGTACAAATCACAGGTGATGGCTAAGATGTGTCGAGACGTAGCGCAACAAGGTGAAAACAATGGACGATGGAGAGAACTCACAGAACAAGCAAATAACCCGGATTTTTCCTTTTTCTGAATTTTTCCCTGATTTTTCCAAAAGAAACTAGTAGGAATCAAACTTTTTTATTTTTTCACTATTTTTTTTTATATTTTTCTCTGAACATGGATAAAAAAAGATGCAACCACAAAAATTGGCACCTACAACTGACGTGGGGTGTGGTCTAAAGAAATACAACACGTTCTCTGAAAAGCGTGCAAAAACTCGACAATTTTTTTCTTTATTTTCCCGAATTTGTTTGGCAATTTTGATGAAACCAAACAGGACAAAGCAAAAGTGGCGAAACAATCTGTTGTTGAGCGTGGGTAACCGTTGCAAGATGAACCTGTATGTGGAGCTATGGGTGGGCACACAATATGACAACAAGGATTAGCTATGAACGAATGTAGATTAGCGATTGTTCAATCCGGATCCAAAGTATAAATCACATGTGCTGGCTAACACATGTCGAGACATAGTGCAACAAGGTGAAAACAAAGGACGATGGAAAGAATTCACAAAACAAGCAAATAGCCTGGATTTTTCCTTTTTCCTGAATTTTTTCCTGATTTTTCCAAAAGGCACTAGTAGGAATCATACTTTTTTATTTTTTTAGTATTTTTCATATATTTTTCTCTGAACAAGGATAAAAAAAATGCAACCACAAAAATTTGCACCTACAACTGAGGTGGGATGTGTTCTACAGAAATACAATACATTCTCTGAAAAGCGTGCAAAAACTTGACAATTTTTTTCTTTATTTTCCCGAATTTGTTTGGCAATTTTGATAAAACCAAACAGGGCAAAGCCAAAGTGGCGAAATAATATGTTGTTTAGCGTGGGTAACAGTTGCAAGATGAACCTGTATGTGGAGCTATGGGTAGGCACACAATATGACAGCAAGGATTAGCAATTAACGAATGCAGATTAACGATTGTTCAATCCGGATCCAAAGTACAAATCACATGTGATGGCTAAGATGTGTCGACACGTAGCGCAACAAGGTGAAAACAATGGACGACGGAGAGAACTCACAGAACAAGCAAATAACCCGGATTTTTCCTTTTTTCTGAATTTTTCCCTGATTTTTCCAAAAGACACTAGTAGGAATCAAACTTTTTTATTTTTTCACTATTTTTTTATATTTTTCTCTGAACAAGGATAAAAAAAGATGCAACCACAAAAATTGGCACCTACAACTGACGTGGGGTGTGGTCTAAAGAAATACAACACGTTCTCTGAAAAGCGTGCAAAAACTCGACAATTTTTTTCTTTATTTTCCCGAATTTGTTTGGCAATTTTGATGAAACCAAACAGGACAAAGCAAAAGTGGCGAAACAATCTGTTGTTGAGCGTGGGTAACCGTTGCAAGATGAACCTGTATGTGGAGCTATGGGTGGGCACACAATATGACAACAAGGATTAGCTATGAACGAATGTAGATTAGCGATTGTTCAATCCGGATCCAAAGTATAAATCACATGTGCTGGCTAACACATGTCGAGACATAGTGCAACAAGGTGAAAACAAAGGACGATGGAAAGAATTCACAAAACAAGCAAATAGCCTGGATTTTTCCTTTTTCCTGAATTTTTTCCTGATTTTTCCAAAAGGCACTAGTAGGAATCATACTTTTTTATTTTTTTAGTATTTTTCATATATTTTTCTCTGAACAAGGATAAAAAAAATGCAACCACAAAAATTTGCACCTACAACTGAGGTGGGATGTGTTCTACAGAAATACAATACATTCTCTGAAAAGCGTGCAAAAACTTGACAATTTTTTTCTTTATTTTCCCGAATTTGTTTGGCAATTTTGATAAAACCAAACAGGGCAAAGCCAAAGTGGCGAAATAATATGTTGTTTAGCGTGGGTAACAGTTGCAAGATGAACCTGTATGTGGAGCTATGGGTAGGCACACAATATGACAGCAAGGATTAGCAATTAACGAATGCAGATTAACGATTGTTCAATCCGGATCCAAAGTACAAATCACATGTGATGGCTAAGATGTGTCGACACGTAGCGCAACAAGGTGAAAACAATGGACGACGGAGAGAACTCACAGAACAAGCAAATAACCCGGATTTTTCCTTTTTTCTGAATTTTTCCCTGATTTTTCCAAAAGACACTAGTAGGAATCAAACTTTTTTATTTTTTCACTATTTTTTTATATTTTTCTCTGAACAAGGATAAAAAAAGATGCAACCACAAAAATTGGCACCTACAACTGACGTGGGGTGTGGTCTAAAGAAATACAACACGTTCTCTGAAAAGCGTGCAAAAACTCGACAATTTTTTTCTTTTTCCCGAATTTGTTTGGCAATTTTGATGAAACCAAACAGGGCAAAGCAAAAGTGGCGAAACAATCTGTTGTTGAGCGTGGGTAACCGTTGCAAGATGAACCTGTATGTGGAGCTATGGGTGGGCACACAATATGACAACAAGGATTAGCTATGAACGAATGTAGATTAGCGATTGTTCAATCCGGATCCAATGTACAAATCACATGTGCTGGATAACACGTGTCGAGACGTAGCGCAACAAGGTGAAAACAAAGGACGATGGAAAGAACTCACAGAACAAGCAAATAGCCGGGATTTTTCCTTTTTCCTGAATTTTTTCCTGATTTTTCCAAAAGGCACTAGTAGGAATCATACTTTTTTATTTTTTTAGTATTTTTCATATATTTTTCTCTGAACAAGGATCAAAAAAAGATGCAACCACAAAAATTGGCACCTACAACTGAGGTGGGATGTCTTCTACAGAAATACAATACATTCTCTGAAAAGCGTGCAAAAACTTGACAATTTTTTTCTTTATTTTCTCGAATTTGTTTGGCAATTTTGATAAAACCAAACAGGGCAAAGCCAAAGTGGTGAAATAATCTGTTGTTTAGCGTGGGTAATAGTTGCAAGATGAACCTGTATGTGGAGCTATGGGTAGGCACACAATATGACAGCAAGGATTAGCAATTAACGAATGCAGATTAACGATTGTTCAATCCGGATCCAAAGTACAAATCACAGGTGATGGCTAAGATGTGTCGAGACGTAGCGCAACAAGGTGAAAACAATGGACGATGGAGAGAACTCACAGAACAAGCAAATAACCCGGATTTTTCCTTTTTCCTGAATTTTTCCCTGATTTTTCCAAAAGAAACTAGTAGGAATCAAACTTTTTTATTTTTTCACTATTTTTTTTATATTTTTCTCTGAACAAGGATAAAAAAAGATGCAACCACAAAAATTGGCACATACAACTGACGTGGGGTGTGGTCTAAAGAAATACAACACGTTCTCTGAAAAGCGTGCAAAAACTCGACAATTTTTTTCTTTATTTTCCCGAATTTGTTTGGCAATTTTGATGAAACCAAACAGGGCAAAGCAAAAGTGGCGAAACAATCTGTTGTTGAGCATGGGTAACCGTTGCAAGATGAACCTGTATGTGGAGCTATGGGTGGGCACACAATATGACAACAAGGATTAGCTATGAACGAATGTAGATTAGCGATTGTTCAATCCGGATCCAAAGTATAAATCACATGTGCTGGCTAACACGTGTCGAGACGTAGTGCAACAAGGTGAAAACAAAGGACGATGGAAAGAATTCACAGAACAAGCAAATAGCCTGGATTTTTTCTTTTTCCTGAATTTTTTCCTGATTTTTCCAAAAGGCACTAGTAGGAATCATACTTTTTTATTTTTTTAGTATTTTTCATATATTTTTCTCTGAACAAGGATCAAAAAAAGATGCAACCACAAAAATTGGCACCTACAACTGAGGTGGGATGTGTTCTACAGAAATACAATACATTCTCTGAAAAGCGTGCAAAAACTTGACAATTTTTTTCTTTATTTTCTTGAATTTGTTTGCCAATTTTGATGAAACCAAATAGGGCAAAGCCAAAGTGGCGAAACAATCTATTGTTTAGCGTGGGTAACAGTTGCAAGATGAACCTGTATGTTGAGCTATGGGTAGGCACACAATATGACATCAATGATTAGATATTCGCGAATGCAGATTAGCTATTGTTCAATCCGGATCCAAAGTACAAATCACAGGTGCTGGCTAAGATGTGTCGAGACGTAGCGCAATAAGGTGAAAACAAAGGACGATGGAAAGAACTCACAGAACAAGCAAATAGCACAGATTTTTCCTTTTCCTAAATTTTTCCCTGATTTTTCCAAAAGACACTAGTAGGAATCAAACTTTTTTATTTTTTCACTATTTTTTATATTTTTCTCTGAACAAGGATCAAAGAAAGATGCAACCACAAAAATTGGCACCTACAACTGACGTGGGATGTGGTCTTCAGAAATACAGCACGTTCTCTGAAAAGCGTGCAAAAACTTTTACAATATTTTTTCTTTATTTTCCTGAATTTTTTTGACAATTTTGATGAAACGAAATAGGGCAAAGCCAAAGTGGTGAAACAATCTGTTGTTGAGCGTGGGTAACAGTTGCAAGATGAACCTGTGCTGATAGAAGAATATGTGGAGCTATGGGTAGGCACACAATTTGATAGCATGGATTAGCTATTAACGAATGCATATTAGCGATTGTTCAGTCCGGATCCAATGTACAAATCACAGGAGTTGTCTAAGACGTGTCGAGACGTAGCGCAACAAGGTGAAAACAAAGGACGATGGAAAGAAAACACAGAACAAGCAAATAGCCTGGATTTTTCCTTTTTCCTGAATTTTTTCCTGATTTTTCGAAAAGGCACTAGTAGGAATCAAACTTTTTTATTTTTCACTATTTTTATATATTTTTCTCTGAACAAGGATCAAAAAAGATGCAACCACAAAAATTAGCACCGACAACTGAGGTGGGATGTGGTCTACAGAAATACAACACGTTCTCTCAAAAGCATGCAAAACTTGACAATTTTTTTCTTTATTTTCCCGAATTTGTTTGGCAATTTTGGTAAAACCAAACAGGGCAAAGCCAAAGTGGCGAAATAATCTGTTGTTGAGCATGGGTAACAGTTGCAAGATGAACCTGTATGTGGAGCTATGGGTAGGCACATAATATGACAGCAAGGATTAGCTATTAACGAATGCAGATTAGCGATTGTTCAATCCGGATCCAAAGTACAAATCACAGGAGCTGTCTAAGACGTGTCGAGTCGTAGCGCAACGAGGTGAAAACAAAGGACGATGGAAAGAACTCACAGAATAAGTAAATAGCCTGGATTTTTCCTTTTTTCTAATTTTTTTCCTTATTTTTCCAAAAGGCACTAGTAGGAATCAAACTTTTTTATTTTTTCACTATTTTTTATATAGTTTTCTCTAAACAAGGATAAAAAAAAGATGCAACCACAAAAATTGGCACCTACAACTGAGGTGGGATGTGTTCTATAGAAATACAATACGTTCTCTGAAAAGCGTGCAAAAACTTGACAATTTTTTTCTTTATTTTCCTGAATTTGTTTGCCAATTTTGATGAAACCAAACAGGGCAAAGCCAAAGTGGCGAAACAATCTGTTGTTTAGCGTGGATAACAATTGCAAGATGAACCGGTATATGGAGCTATGGGTAGGCACACAATATGACAGCAAGGATTAGCTATTAACGAATGCAAATTAGCGATTGTTCAATCCGGATCCAAAGTACAAATCATAGGAGCTGTCTAAGACGTGTCGAGACGTAGCGCAACAAGGTGAAAACAAAGGACGATGGAAAGAACTCACAGAATAAGCAAATAGCCTGGATTTTTCCTTTTTCCTAAATTTTTTCCTTATTTTTCCAAAAGGCACTAGTAGGAATCAAACTTTTTTATTTTTTCACTATTTTTTATATAGTTTTCTCTAAACAAGGATAAAAAAAAGATGCAACCACAAAAATTGGCACCTACAACTGAGGTGGGATGTGTTCTATAGAAATACAATACGTTCTCTGAAAAGCGTGCAAAAACTTGACATTTTTTTTCTTTATTTTCCTGAATTTGTTTGCCAATTTTGATGAAACCAAACAGGGCAAAGCCAAAGTGGCGAAACAATCTGTTGTTTAGCGTGGATAACAATTGCAAGATGAACCGGTATATGGAGCTATGGGTAGGCACACAATATGACAGCAAGGATTAGCTATTAACGAATGCAAATTAGCGATTGTTCAATCCGGATCCAAAGTACAAATCATAGGAGCTGTCTAAGACGTGTCGAGACGTAGCGCAACAAGGTGAAAACAAAGGACGATGGAAAGAACTCACAGAATAAGCAAATAGCCTGGATTTTTCCTTTTTCCTAAATTTTTTCCTTATTTTTCCAAAAGGCACTAGTTGGAACCAAAGTTTTTTATTTTTTCACTATTTTTTTATATTTTGCTCTGTACAAGGATCAAAAAAAGATGCAACCACAAAAATTGGCACTGACAACTGAGGTGGGATGTGTTCTACAGAAATACAATACGTTCTCTGAAAAGCGTGCAAAAACTTGATAATTATTTTTCTTTATTTTTCCGAATTTGTTTGCCAATTTTGATGAAACCAAATAGGGTAAAGCCAAAGTGGTGAAACAATCTGTTGTTTAGCGTGGGGAAAAGTTGCAAGATGAACCTGTATGTTGAGCTATGGGTAGGCATACAATATGACATCAAGGATTAGCTATGAACGAATGTAGATTAACGATTGTTCAATCCGGATCCAAAGTACAAATCACAGGTGATGGCTAAGATGTGTCGAGACGTAGCGCAACAAGGTGAAAACAATGGACGATGGAGAGAACTCACAGAACAAGCAAATAACCCGGATTTTTCCTTTTTTCTGAATTTTTCCCTGATTTTTCCAAAAGACACTAGTAGGAATCAAACTTTTTTATTTTTTCACTATTTTTTTTATATTTTTCTCTGAACAAGGATAAAAAAAGATGCAACCACAAAAATTGGCACCTACAACTGACGTGGGGTGTGGTCTAAAGAAATACAACACGTTCTCTGAAAAGCGTGCAAAAACTCGACAATTTTTTTCTTTATTTTTCCGAATTTGTTTGGCAATTTTGATGAAACCAAACAGGGCAAAGCAAAAGTGGTGAAACAATCTGTTGTTGAGCGTGGGTAACCGTTGCAAGATGAACCTGTATGTGGAGCTATGGGTGGGCACACAATATGACAACAAGGATTAGCTATGAACGAATGTAGATTAGCGATTGTTCAATCCGGATCCAAAGTACAAATCACATGTGCTGGCTAACACGTGTCGAGACGTAGCGCAACAAGGTGAAAACAAAGGACGATGGAAAGAACTCACAGAACAAGCAAATAGCCTGGATTTTTCCTTTTTCCTGAATTTTTTCCTGATTTTTCCAAAAGGCACTAGTAGGAATCATACTTTTTTATTTTTTTAGTATTTTTCATATATTTTTCCCTGAACAAGGATCAAAAAAAGATGCAACCACAAAAATTGGCACCTACAACTGAGGTGGGATGTGTTCTACAGAAATACAATACATTCTCTGAAAAGCGTGCAAAAACTTGACAATTTTTTCTTTATTTTCCCGAATTTGTTTGGCAATTTTGATAAAACCAAACAGGGCAAAGCCAAAGTGGCGAAATAATCTATTGTTTAGCGTGGGTAACAGTTGCAACATGAACCGGTATGTGGAGCTATGGGTAGGCACACAATATGACAGCAAGGATTAGATATTAACGAATGCAGATTAACGATTGTTCAACCCGGATCCAAAGTACAAATCACAGGTGCTGGCTAAGATGTGTCGAGACGTAGTGCAACAAGGTGAAAACAAAGGACGATGGAAAGAACTCACAGAACAAGCAAATAGCCCGGATTTTTACTTTTTCCTGAATTTTTCCCTGATTTTTCCAAAAGACACTAGTAGGAATCAAACTTTTGTATTTTTTCACTATTTTTTTATATTTTTCTCTGAACAAGGATCAAAGAAAGATGCAACCACAAAAATTGGCACCTACAACTGAGGTGGGATGTGGTCTATAGAAATACAACACGTTCTCTGAAAAGCGTGTAAAAACTTTTACAATATTTTTTCTTTATTTTCCTGAATTTTTTCGACAATTTTGATGAAACCAAACAGGGCAAAGCCAAAGTGGTGAAACAATCTGTTGTTGAGCATGGGTAACAGATGCAAGATGAACCTGTGCTGACAGAAGAATATGTGGAGCTATGGGTAGGCACACAATATGACAGCAAGGATTAGCTATTAACGAATGCATATTAGCGATTGTTCAATCTGGATCCAAAGTACAAATCACAGGAGCTGTGTAAGACGTGTCGAGACGTAGCGCAACAAGGTGAAAATAAAGGACGATGGAAAGAAAACACAGAACAAGCAAATAGCCTGGATTTTTCCTTTTTCCTGAATTTTTTCCTGATTTTTCCAAAAGGCACTAGTAGGAATCAAACTTTTTTATTTTTCACTATTTTTGTATATTTTCTCTGAACAAGGATCAAAAAAGATGCAACCACAAAAATTAGCACTGATAACTGAGGTGGGATGTGGTCTACAGAAATACAGCACGTTCTCTGTAAAGCGTCCAAAAACTTGACAATTTTTTGATTTATTTTCCCGAATTTGTTTGGCAATTTTGATAAAACCAAACAGTTGTTGATGGTCCTTAAGTACCAAATATAGTTATCAAATAAATAAAGAAAAGGATCCAAATGCAACCAACACCTAGACTCAGGGTTTTATGTGATAGAATTCCACGAGTTTTGGTGTTTGTCTGTTTCTGCAGGGGGTTATCAGAAAATACGGAGGAAAGGCCCGCACGTCGGGTTTACATAGAGATAATAACGTGTTCACCGATTTTCTATCATTTAGAAGACTCCAGAAGCCACGAGATCGAATGGGAGGCCGAACGGGCCCGGAGGCAGGGTGCCCGCCCTGCTCCCTAGGGCGCCCGCCCTGGCCTGAGAGCCAATCAGGCTCTGTCTCGCGGATTATGCTCCACCGACCTAAGGGATCAAGGAAAACCGTGCGATTAATGTCGGTTTGATCCGACGGCCCACGTTCACTTGAGGGGGCTTATAAGCAGGACCCCTGGCCCCTGGAGGAGGCACTCCCTCATTCTCATTCTTCAAACCCTAATCTCAGGAGGAGAGTCTCTGATCAAGCCCTAGAGCCACCACATCAACTAGATCTCTAGTCTAGCATAGCTACATAGGATTAGAACTAGAAGGAGTCAATCTTCGATTGGTTTTCGGATCTGTCAAGAGGATTCTTGGTAATTCCTTTACTGTTCTTCATTGTTCATCTTTGTTCTTCGATATTATGAATACAACTTTGTTCTATTTCAATATATTGATTATGACTATGCTCTACTTATTTATGTTTGCGATTATATTGTTCTTAGTTTATCGTAGTTATACGCTTGGCTTAGTTAGATTGGAATTATATACATGTTTAGGATCGTATAGCATTTATCCATCGGATCCATGGGTAAATGATAAATATTGTGTAGGCGTGGTGCTTAGACCATATTTATCTGCGATTGCACCTTATATGCCGGATCATGGGGTGCTCCGCGATGGTGACAGCTTCATTGGTTCTTATATAGTCCCCCTCCCGTGTGTAAGGCAGGCAGAGCAACATTATTACGGGGGAGTGATTGCTATGTTTCTCATCTTCCTTGATAATATCACTATGCATGGGCGTAGTCCTTTCTCGCAATGATTGCCAAGTGTACTTGCACTAACTATGATATGCTAGACTTTATAGTTAAGAATAACTTAGGAAATATCCTTGTAGTTCGTCCTAATACCATGCTAATGACTTGCTAGAATATCTGTTGAGGTGCTTATCATTATTATATGTGGCTAGCTGATCAGATTAATTATCTTTGTCACCATTCATACTTTATCCATATTTTATGTGACACTTACCCCTGTATGCAAGAGATAGATGAATGCTCTCACTTATACATGCAATGATTGATACACATTCCTATATTCCATTCCATAATCAACATTGATGATAGTAATCCCTTCCCAGTGGTAAAAATATAAATAACGATACCTGGAATACTTCCCGGTTAAAATGCTACATCGGTATTAATCTGTGCGCTTGTATATCTTATTTATTATTTATTTAGAAGAGCAGTTGCATATTTCAATACCACGTCTCTCATGTCATGCTGGGGATGACAACTTGGCTTAAGTGGCATGAGGGATAGGTTCGGCATTTTTGGCGCCGTTATCAGAATTAGAAAACTAAGTCTACTTTTGGTAATGACGTTAAGAATGCCCAACAAGCATTTTTGGCACCGTTGCCGGGGAAGGTTGATTTACTAACAAGGAATGAATACGGAATTTGAGTCATCATTCGCATCATTAAGTGATTGAGATCATCAATTCTCCCATACAGATTTACCCCTGTATTTTTTCATTCTTATTGTTTTGCAGAGTGATGTATGAATAGAGGACATCTTCCAGAAAATTTTGTTGACAACCCCGAAGTATTAATCAGAGAGGCAAGAGCCAAGCTCAAGAAGTCAACACTTCGACGCAACACTTCATCCAATCCAGAAGACCGCCGAAGTTTCATCCGGAATTTGTCAACAGAGTTCGCAGCCATGGCAAACAAGACGATCCGCGAGTTCTCAGCTCCCACTACGGACAACATCCGCACTGGACCTGCCGCGGCCATCGACAAGAACTTTGAGCTAAAGCCAGGGCTCATCAACATGGTACAAGCCAACCAGTTTTGTGGGAAGCCACACGAAGATGCAAGTGCTCATCTCCAATACTTCCTAGAGATTTGCAGCACATTCACTTTATTAGATGTTCCCAGAGACGCCATACTACTTCGTCTTTTCCCATTCTCACTATTGGGGAGAGCGAAGCAGTGGTTCTACGCGACGAAGGATAAGAACACTATGTGGGCACTCTGCTCTACGAACTTTCTGGCTAAGTTCTTTCCCATGGGCAAGACCAATGCTCTCCGTGGGAAGATTACAAGTTTTCAGCAACAACATGATGAATCCATTCCAGAAGCATGGGAGCACTTTCAAGATTACATCCTAGAATGTCCCCATCATGGAATGGAGAGACCATGGAGGATGCAACCACAAAAATTGGCACTTACAACTGAGGTGGGCTGTGTAAGACGTGTCGAGACGTAGCGCAACAAGGTGAAAATAAAGGACGATGGAAAGAAAACACAGAACAAGCAAATAGCCTGGATTTTTCCTTTTTCCTGAATTTTTTCCTAATTTTTCCAAAAGGCACTAGTAGGAACCAAACTTTTTTATTTTTTCACTATTTTTTATATATTTTGCTCTGAACAAGGATCAAAAAAAGATGTAACCACAAAAATTGGCACTTACAACTGAGGTGGGCTGTGTTCTACAGAAATACAATACGTTCTCTGAAAAGCGTGCAAAAACTGGACAATTTTTTTCTTTATTTTCCCGAATTTATTTGTCAATTTTGATGAAACCAAACAGGACAAAGCCAAAGTGGCGAAACAATCTGTTGTTTAGTGTTGGTAACAATTGCAAGATGAACCTGTATGTTGAGCTATGGGTAGGCACACAATATGACAACAAGGATTAGCTATTAACGAATGCAGATTAGCTATTGTTCAATCCGGATTCAAAGTACAAATCACAGGTGTTGGCTAAGATGTGTCGAGACGTAGCGCAACATGGTGAAAACAAAGGACGATGGAAAGAACTCATAGAACAAGCAAATAGCCCGGATTTTTACTTTTTCCTGAATTTTTCCATAATTTTTCCAAAAGACACCGGTAGGAATCAAACTTTTTTTATTTTTTCACTATTTTTTTAAATTTTTGTCTGAACAAGGATCAAAGAAAGATGCAACCACAAAAATTGGCACCTACAACAGAGGTGGGATGTGGTCTACAGAAATACAGCACGTTCTATGAAAATCATGCAAAAACTTTTCCAATATTTTTTCTTTATTTTCCCGAATTTTTTCGGCAATTTTGATGAAACCAAACAGGGTAAAGCCAAATTGGTGAAACAATCTGCTGTTGAGCATGAGTAACAGTTGCAAGATGAACCTTTGCTAACAGAAGAATATGTGGAGCTATGGGTAGGCACATAATATGACAGCAAGGATTAGCTATTAACGAATGCATATTAGCGATTGTTCAATCCGGATCCAAAGTACAAATCACAGGAGCTGTCTAAGACATGTTGAGACGTAGCGCAACAAGGTGAAAACAAAGGACGATCGAAAGAACTCACAGAATACGCAAATAGCCTGGATTTTTCCTTTTTCCTGAATTTTTTCCTGACTTTTCCAAAAGGCACTAGTAGGGACAAACTTTTTTAATTTTTCAGTATTTTTTATATATTTTTCTCTGAACAAGGATCAAAAAAAGATGCAACCACAAAAATTGGCACCTACAACTGAGGTGGGATGTGTTCTACAGAAATACAATATGTTCTTTATTTTGCCGAATTTGTTTGCCAATTTTAATGAAACCAAACAGGGCAAAGCCAAAGTGGCGAAACAATCTGTTGTTGAGCCTGGGTAACAGTTGCAACATGAACCTGTATGTTGAGCTATGGGTAGGCACACAATATGACAGTAAGGATTAGCTATTAACGAATGCAGATTAGCGATTGTTCAATCCGGATCCAAAGTACAAATCACAGGAGCTGTCTAAGACGTGTCATGACGTAGTGCAACAAGGAGAAAATAAAGGACGATGGAAAGAACTCACAGAATAAGCAAATAGTATGAATTTTTTTCTTTTTCCTGAATTTTTTTTCTGATTTTTCCAAAAGGCACTAGTAGGAATCAAACTTTTTTATTTTTTCACTATTTTTTATATATTTTTCTCTGAACAAGGATCAGAAAAAGATGCAACCACAAAAATTGGCACCCACAACTGAGGTGGGATGTGTTCTATAGAAATAAAATACGTTCTCTGAAAAGCGTGCAAAAACTTGACAATATTTTTCTTTACTTTCCCGAATTTGTTTGCCAATTTTGATGAAACCAAACAGGGCAAAGCCAAAGTGGTGAAACAATCTGTTGTTTAGCGTGGGTAACAGTTGCAAGATGAACCTGTATGTTGAGCTATGGGTAGGCACACTGTAACACCCTAAAATTTTGAAAAGAAGAAAAATAGGAAAAATATGATTTTTGTATATTTTTGTGTGCATGCAAATTTAGAATGATAATAATTTTTTATAAATTTAAAATCAAATATAAGGGTAGAAACATGATTGAGCATTCATGCTGCTGCATTTGAAATTTTGTGATGAGTGGTTTAAATCAAATTCAAATTGGATTTAAAAATCTTTTGAAAAATGGCTTTGAAAAATTAGGAAAAGAAAAAGAAAAGGAATTCTTTCTTCTCGGGCCGCTTCTCCTACCGCAGCCCACAGCTCGGCCTGTTTCCCCGCGCGCGGCCCATCTTCTCCTGCGCCCGCCTCGGTTCCCTGGGCCAAGCCCAGGCACGGCCTGTCGGCCCGTCATCGCACGCGCGCGCCTGCGTCCCGCTCTAAGCCGCTGACGAGTCGGTCCCACCGGTCAGCGACGCAACTCCCTTTCCTTTCTTCTTCCTCCGGCCGAGCACTGCCTTCTCCTTCTTCACCGATTCGGTGATCCGAATCCACCGCAAATCTCCGCACTTTCCTTGTATGCCGACGCCTACGGGCTATAAAACGGGACCCCCGCACTATTCCGCCTCCAACCCGTCCTTTTGGAGCCGCTCTAGTCGTCTCGTCGAGCCACCGCAAGCGCCACCGCCGCCATAGCCGCCACCGTGAGCTAGCCGCCGCCTTCCGATCATCCCCCGGCCCTATCTTCACGCGGGGTGAGTTCGCCGTGAGTTTCTCGACCTCCCGGTGTTCTCCTCTCTTCGTTTGGTGGCTGGAGCCATGTTTTAGCTTTCTCCAGTGATGGCGCCGCCATGGAGGCTCGCCGGCGGCCGGAGTCCGGCCGGAGCGCCGCCGGGTTTTCCCAGATCCAATCTGGACCGTCCGATTTGAATCTAACGATCGAAATTAGAAGATACCGGTTCGGTTGTAATTTTGTAAAAGAGTCCCTGAGTTTTTATCTTTTCGAACCCGCGGTCCAAAGCGTAATCTGCAAAATACGTTTTTATTAAATGAAAACGTAATTTGTTTTGGAAAAAGAAAAATACGCTTTCTGATATTTACAGTTTTGCCACTCAATTTGTTTTAGTCGTAGAATCTTCGTTTTAACTCCGATTTGATCCATTCAAATTGCGTTAGATTCATATTTGCGAGATCTATGTAATTATACAACTGTACAGTAGGTTTGCATTAATTTATTTTCGAGTTTTAATTAAAGTATTTATTTTTCTATAGGAAATCTTTGGAAATTCATAACTTTGTCGTTTTAGCTCCATTTTTCGTGATCTTCGCGTCTGTGTGATCCTAGCGAGTTGTAGATTCGTTTTAAAGACTTTTTATCTTATTTTCTTACTGTTGTTGTATTGTTCTAATTATAGCCTTATTTGTTTATGCATGATTGCCTCTGGATGTGTGTTGTTGATATTGGTTGATCGAGTATAGACGGTGAGCAATTCGTTGGAGATCAAGAGCCTTACTACGAGCAAGATCTTCAGGACCAGTTTGAGCAAGGCAAGTATAGCATGGGATTATCCTTGTTGTCCTATTCACCTTATGCAATTAATATCATTATGCATTTATTCTTTGTTAAGGATGACATAGTGATTGATCCTATACCTTGGTATCTATTGTGATGCATGGAGTAGTATGGCTAGTGCTTAAACATGGACTATGATCATGTAAATTGATTAGAGGAATATGCAATAAACATTAAAAGATGATTTTGATTAATGTTTAAAGGGGATTAGAGCATGTGGGTTACTTTTAATGCTCTAATTGCTCTCCATAAGGACTCATCTATAAGCGACAATCCGGGATTTATAGTACAACTGTGGGGGCTATATGGCTCTGGCTTTAGTCATATAGAAGGACCTTTTCTAGCTTGTTAGAGGTAACCTTTTTGGCGTAAGAATGGCTTGACGAATCGGGTATAGTGCGGCCTCTGTCCTCATGTGTATAGGCTGCGGGTTATTGTGCCATTTGGAAGGGGGCTCTACATCTGTTTGCCGAGTGAATCTAATGGCCCTAACTTGTTAGACGAACCTTCGAAAGACTTCATAGTGTTTACCCTGCCTGCTCACCTTGGTAGTGTTTTGGGAGTAATTAACCCGGGCATTTGGGTAACACGACTCACAGTGAAAGTGTACAACCTCTGCAGAGTGTAAAACTGTTATAACAGCCGTGCTCACGGTCACGAGTGGCCTTGGACCCTTATGGAATAGTTGAATAATTGTTTATGTTTATGTTTTTGCTATTCATTAATCATTTCACATGGATCATATGTTTATTGTTTACATTGAGACCTTTTGATGCTATTGATATGCTAAAATTATGTTAACTAAAAGATACATGCTGATAAACCAATGATTATGCCTTTTTGAGCCTCATAAACCCCATGTTACACTTGTTGAGTACGAGATGTACTTACGCTTGTTTATTTTTCTTATTTGGATAAAATCCCGGATGGGTAACAGATGGAGGTAATAGTGACTACTACACCTACTACCCTGAGGATTACTAGTCTTGCTATCAACCAGTCAATGTACCTGTGACTGGAGCTACCACGAAAGATTTTCATTTATACTTCCGCTACATTTGTGTTAAGACTAAGTGTTTAAATATCGTGTTGTAATGACATTTGCCATGATACTTCTGTTATAATTTGTGAACTTATGTGTGATTGATCTCTGGGCGCACATAAGGGTAAGCATTCTATTTGGTCGATAATTGGGTGTGACACACACAATATGACAGCAAGGATTATCTATTAAGGAATGTAGATTAGCTATTGTTCAATCCGGATCCAAAGTACAAATCACAGGTGCTGGCTAAGATGTGTCGATACGTAGCGCAACAAGGTGAAAACAAAGGACGATGGAAAGAACTCAAAGAACAAGCAAATAGCCCAAATTTTTACTTTTTCCTGAATTTTTCCCTAATTTTTCCAAAAGACACTGGTAGGAAGCAAACTTTTTTATTTTTTCACTATTTTTTTAAATTTTTCTCTGGACAAGGATCAAAGAAAGATGCAACCACAAAAATTGGCACCTACAACTGAGGTGGGATGTGGTCTACAGAAATACAGCACGTTCTATGAAAAGCGTGTAAAAACTTTTACAGTATTTTTTCTTTATTTTCCCAAATTTTTTCGGCAATTTTGATGAAACCAAACAGGGTAAAGCCAAAGTGGTGAAACAATCTGTTGTTGAGCGTGAGTAACAGTTGCAAGATGAACCTGTGCTGACAGAAGAATATGTGGAGCTATGGGTAGGCACATAATATGACAGCAAGGATTAGCTATTAACGAATGCATATTGGCGATTGTTCAATCCGGATCCAAAGTACATATCACAGGAGCTGCCTAAGACGTGTCGAGACGTAGCGCAACAAGGTGAAAACAAAGGACGATGGAAAGAACTCACAGAATAAGCAAATAGCCTGGATTTTTCCTTTTTCCTGAATTCTTTCCTGATTTTTCCAAAAGACACTAGTAGGAATCAAACTTTTTTATTTTTTAGTATTTTTTATATATTTTTCTCAAAACAAGGATCAAAAAAAGATGCAACCACAAAAATTGGCACCTACAACTGAGGTGGGATGCGTTCTCTAGAAATACAATACGTTCTCTGAAAAGCGTGCAAAAATCTTGACAATTTTTTCTTTATTTTACCGAATTTGTTTGCCAATTTTGATGAAACCAAACAGGGCAAAGCCAAAGTGGCGAAACAATCTGTTGTTGAGCATGGGTAACAGTTGCAACATGAACCTGTATGTGGAGCTATGGGTAGGCACACAATATGACAACAAGGATTAGCTATTAACGAATGCAGATTAGCGATTGTTCAATCCGGATCCAAAGTACAAATCACAGGAGCTGTCTAAGACGTGTCAAGACGTAGTGCAACAAGGTGAAAATAAAGGACGATGGAAAGAACTCACAGAATAAGCAAATAGTCTGAATTTTTTCTTTTTCCTGAATTTTTTTCTGATTTTTCCAAAAGGCACTAGTAGGAATCAAACTTTTTTATTTTTTCACTATTTTTTATATATTTTTCTCTGAACAAGGATCAAAAAAAGATGAAACCACAAAAATTGGCACCTACAACTGAGGTGGGATGTGTTCTACAGAAATAAAATACGTTCTCTGAAAAGCGTGCAAAAACTTGACAATATTTTTCTTTACTTTCCCGAATTTGTTTGCCAATTTTGATGAAACCAAACAGGGCAAAGCCAAAGTGGTGAAACAATCTATTGTTTAGCGTGGGTAACAGTTGCAAGATGAACCTGTATGTTGAGCTATGGGTAGGCACATAATATGACAGCAAGGATTAGCTATTAAGGAATGCAGATTAGCTATTGTTCAATCCGGATCCAAAGCACAAATCACAGGTGCAGGCTAAGATGTGTTGAGACGTAGCGTAACAAGGTGAAAACAAAGGACGATGGAAAGAACTCAAAGAACAGGCAAATAGCCCGAATTTTTACTTTTTCATGAATTTTTCCCTAATTTTTCCAAAAGACACTAGTAGGAATCAAACTTTTTTATTTTTTCACTATTTTTTTATATTTTTCTCTGAACAAGGATCAAAGAAAGATGCAACCACAAAAATTGGCACCTACAACTAAGGTGGGATGTGGTCTACAGAAATACAGCACGTTCTCTGAAAAGCGTGCAAAAACTTTTACAATATTTTTTCTTTATTTTCCCGAATTTTTTCGACAATTTTGATGAAACAAACAGGGCAAAGCCAAAGTGGTGAAACAATCTGTTGTTGCGTAGGTAACAGTTGCAAGATGAACCTGTGCTGACAGAAGAATATGTGGAGCTATCGGTAGGCACACAATATGACAGCAAGGATTAGCTATTAACGAATGCATACTAGCGATTGTTCAATCCGGATCCAAAGTACAAATCACAGGAGCTGTCTAAGACGTGTCGAAACGTAGCGCAACAAGGTGAAAACAAAGGACGATGGAAAGAACTCAAAGAATAAGCAAATAGCCCGGATTTTTCCTTTTTCCTGAATTTTTTTCTGATTTTTCCAAAAGGCACTAGTAGGAATCAAACTTTTTTATTTTTTTACTATTTTTCATATATTTTTCTCTGAACAAGGATCAAAAAAATATGCAACCACAAAAATTAGCACCTACAACTGAGGTGGGATGTGTTCTACAGAAATACAATACGTTCTCTGAAAAAGCGTGCAAAAACTTGACAATTTTTTTCTTTATTTTCTGAATTTGTTTGCCAATTTTGATGAAACCAAACAGGGCAAAGCCAAAGTGGCGAAACAATCTGTTGTTGAGCGTGGGTAACAGTTGCAACATGAACCTGTATGTGGAGCTATGGGTAGGCACACAACATGATAGCAAGGATTAGCAATTAACGAATACAGATTAGCGATTGTTCAATCCGGATCCAAAGTACAAATCACAGGAGCTGGCCAAGACGTGTCGAGACGTGGCGCGGCAAGGTGAAAACAAAGGACGATGGAAAGAACTCATAGAACAAACAAATAGCCTAGATTTTTCTATTTTCATGAATTTTTTTCTGATTTTTCCAAAAGGCATTAGTAGGAATCAAAATTTTTTATTTTTTCACTATTTTTATATATTTTTCTCTGAACAAGGATCAAAAAAAGATGCAACCACAAAAATTGGCACCTACAACTGAGCTGGGATGTGTTCTACAGAAATAAAATACGTTCTCTAAAAAGCGTGCAAAAACTTGACAATTTTTTTCTTTATTTTCCCGAATTTGTTTGCCAATTTTGATGAAACCAAACAGGGCAAAGCCAAAGTGACGAAACAATCTGTTGTTTAGCGTGGGTAACAGTTGTGAGATGAACCTGTATGTGGAGCTATGGGTAGGACACAATATGACCGCAAGGATTAGCTATTAACGAATGCAGATTAGCGATTGTTCAATCCGGATCCAAAGTACAAATCACAGGAGCTGTCTAAGACGTGTCGAAACGAAGCGCAACAAGGTGAAAACAAAGGACGATGGAAAGAACTCAAAGAATAAGCAAATAGCCCGGATTTTTAGTTTTTCCTGAATTTTTTCCTGATTTTTCCAAAAGGCACTAGTAGGAATCAAACTTTTTTTTCTATTTTTTATATATTTTTCTCTGAACAAGGATCAAAAAAAGATGCAACCACAAAAATTGGCACCTACAACTGAGGTGGGATGTGTTCTACAGAAATACAATACGTTCTCTGAAAAAGCGTGCAAAAACTTGACAATTTTTTTCTTTATTTTCCGAATTTGTTTGCCAATTTTGATGAAACCAAACAGGGCAAAGCCAAAGTGGCGAAACAATCTGTTGTTGAGCGTGGGTAACAGTTGCAAGATGAACCTGTATGTGGAGCTATGGGTAGGCACACAATATGATAGCAAGGATTAGCAATTAACGAATGCAGATTAGCGATTGTTCAATCCGGATCCAAAGTACAAATCACAGGAGCTGGCCAAGACGTGTCGAGACGTGGCGCAGCAAGGTGAATACAAAGGACGATGGAAAGAACTCATAGAACAAACAAATAGCCTAGATTTTTCTATTTTCGTGAAATTTTTTCCTGATTTTTCCAAAAGGCATTAGTAGGAATCAAAATTTTTTATTTTTTCACTATTTTTTATATATTTTTCTCTGAACAAGGATCAAAAAAAGATGCAACCACAAAAATTGGCACCTAAAACTGAGGTGGGATGTGTTCTACAGAAATAAAATACATTCTTTGAAAAGCGTGCAAAAACTTGACAATTTTTTTCTTTATTTTCCCGAATTTGTTTGCCAATTTTGATGAAACCAAACAGGGCAAAGCCAAAGTGATGAAACAATCTATTGTTTAGCGTGGGTAACAGTTGCAAGATGAACCTGTATGTGGAGCTATGGGTAGGCACACAATATGACAGCAAGGATTAGCTATTAACGAATGCAGATTAGCGATTGTTCAATCCGGATCCAAAGTACAAATCACAGGAGCTGTCTAAGACGTGTCGAAACATAGCGCAACAAGGTGAAAACAAAGGACGATGGAAAGAACTCAAACAATAAGCAAATAGCCCGGATTTTTCCTTTTTCCTGAATTTTTTCCTGATTTTTCCAAAAGGCACTAGTAGGAATCAAACTTTTTTATTTTCTTACTATTTTTATATATTTTTCTCTGAACAAGGATCAAAAAAAGATGCAACCATAAAAATTGGCACCTACAACTGAGGTGGGATGAGTTCTACAGAAATACAATACGTTCTCTGAAAAAGCGTGCAAAAACTTGACAATTTTTTTCTTTATTTTCCGAATTTGTTTGCCAATTTTGATGAAACCAAACAGGGCAAAGCCAAAGTGGTGAAACAATCTGTTGTTGAGCGTGGGTAACAGTTGCAACATGAACCTGTATGTGGAGCTATGGGTAGGCACACAATATGATAGCAAGGATTAGCAATTAACGAATGCAGATTAGCGATTGTTCAATCCAGATCCAAAGTACAAATCACAGGAGGTGGCCAAGACGAGTCGAGACGTGGCGCGGCAAGGTGAAAACAAATGACGATGGAAAGAACTCATAGAACAAACAAATAGCCTAGATTTTTCTATTTTCGTGAATTTTTTCCTGATTTTTCCAAAAGGCATTAGTAGGAATCAAAATTTTTTCTTGTTTCACTATTTATATATATTTTTCTCTGAACAAGGATCAAAAAAAGATGCAACCACAAAAATTGGCACCTACAACTGAGGTGGGATGTGTTCTACAGAAATAAAATACATTCTCTGAAAAGCGTGCAAAAACTTGACAATTTTTTTCTTTATTTTCCCGAATTCGTTTGCCAATTTTGATGAAACCAAACAGGGCAAAGCCAAAGTGACGAAACAATCTGTTGTTTAGCGTGGGTAACAGTTGCAAGATGAACCTGTATGTGGAGCTATGGGTAGGCACACAATATGATAGCAAGGATTAGCAATTAACGAATGCAGATTAGCGATTGTTCAATCCGGATCTAAAGTACAAATCACAGGAGCTGGCCAAGACGTGTCGAGACGTGGCGCAGCAAGGTGAATACAAAGGACGATGGAAAGAACTCATAGAACAAACAAATAGCCTAGATTTTTCTATTTTCGTGAAATTTTTTCCTGATTTTTCCAAAAGGCATTAGTAGGAATCAAAATTTTTTATTTTTTCACTATTTTTTATATATTTTTCTCTGAACAAGGATCAAAAAAAGATGCAACCACAAAAATTGGCACCTACAACTGAGGTGGGATGTGTTCTACAGAAATAAAATACATTCTTTGAAAAGCCTGCAAAAACTTGACAATTTTTTTCTTTATTTTCCCGAATTTGTTTGCCAATTTTGATGAAACCAAACAGGGCAAAGCCAAAGTGACGAAACAATCTATTGTTTAGCGTGGGTAACAGTTGCAAGATGAACCTGTATGTGGAGCTATGGGTAGGCACACAATATGACAGCAAGGATTAGCTATTAACGAATGCAGATTAGCGATTGTTCAATCCGGATCCAAAGTACAAATCACAGGAGCTGTCTAAGACGTGTCGAAACATAGCGCAACAAGGTGAAAACAAAGGACGATGGAAAGAACTCAAACAATAAGCAAATAGCCCGGATTTTTCCTTTTTCCTGAATTTTTTCCTGATTTTTCCAAAAGGCACTAGTAGGAATCAAACTTTTTTATTTTCTTACTATTTTTATATATTTTTCTCTGAACAAGGATCAAAAAAAGATGCAACCATAAAAATTGGCACCTACAACTGAGGTGGGATGAGTTCTACAGAAATACAATACGTTCTCTGAAAAAGCGTGCAAAAACTTGACAATTTTTTTCTTTATTTTCCGAATTTGTTTGCCAATTTTGATGAAACCAAACAGGGCAAAGCCAAAGTGGTGAAACAATCTGTTGTTGAGCGTGGGTAACAGTTGCAACATGAACCTGTATGTGGAGCTATGGGTAGGCACACAATATGATAGCAAGGATTAGCAATTAACGAATGCAGATTAGCGATTGTTCAATCCAGATCCAAAGTACAAATCACAGGAGGTGGCCAAGACGAGTCGAGACGTGGCGCGGCAAGGTGAAAACAAATGACGATGGAAAGAACTCATAGAACAAACAAATAGCCTAGATTTTTCTATTTTCGTGAATTTTTTCCTGATTTTTCCAAAAGGCATTAGTAGGAATCAAAATTTTTTCTTGTTTCACTATTTTTATATATTTTTCTCTGAACAAGGATCAAAAAAAGATGCAACCACAAAAATTGGCACCTACAACTGAGGTGGGATGTGTTCTACAGAAATAAAATACATTCTCTGAAAAGCGTGCAAAAACTTGACAATTTTTTTCTTTATTTTCCCGAATTCGTTTGCCAATTTTGATGAAACCAAACAGGGCAAAGCCAAAGTGACGAAACAATCTGTTGTTTAGCGTGGGTAACAGTTGCAAGATGAACCTGTATGTGGAGCTATGGGTAGGCACACAATATGATAGCAAGGATTAGCAATTAACGAATGCAGATTAGCGATTGTTCAATCCGGATCTAAAGTACAAATCACAGGAGCTGGCCAAGACGTGTCGAGACGTGGCGCAGCAAGGTGAATACAAAGGACGATGGAAAGAACTCATAGAACAAACAAATAGCCTAGATTTTTCTATTTTCGTGAAATTTTTTCCTGATTTTTCCAAAAGGCATTAGTAGGAATCAAAATTTTTTATTTTTTCACTATTTTTTATATATTTTTCTCTGAACAAGGATCAAAAAAAGATGCAACCACAAAAATTGGCACCTACAACTGAGGTGGGATGTGTTCTACAGAAATAAAATACATTCTTTGAAAAGCCTGCAAAAACTTGACAATTTTTTTCTTTATTTTCCCGAATTTGTTTGCCAATTTTGATGAAACCAAACAGGGCAAAGCCAAAGTGACGAAACAATCTATTGTTTAGCGTGGGTAACAGTTGCAAGATGAACCTGTATGTGGAGCTATGGGTAGGCACACAATATGACAGCAAGGATTAGCTATTAACGAATGCAGATTAGCGATTGTTCAATCCGGATCCAAAGTACAAATCACAGGAGCTGTCTAAGACGTGTCGAAACATAGCGCAACAAGGTGAAAACAAAGGACGATGGAAAGAACTCAAACAATAAGCAAATAGCCCGGATTTTTCCTTTTTCCTGAATTTTTTCCTGATTTTTCCAAAAGGCACTAGTAGGAATCAAACTTTTTTATTTTCTTACTATTTTTATATATTTTTCTCTGAACAAGGATCAAAAAAAGATGCAACCATAAAAATTGGCACCTACAACTGAGGTGGGATGTGTTCTACAGAAATACAATACGTTCTCTGAAAAAGCGTGCAAAAACTTGACAATTTTTTTCTTTATTTTCCGAATTTGTTTGCCAATTTTGATGAAACCAAACAGGGCAAAGCCAAAGTGGCGAAACAATCTGTTGTTGAGCGTGGGTAACAGTTGCAACATGAACCTGTATGTGGAGCTATGGGTAGGCACACAATATGATAGCAAGGATTAGCAATTAACGAATGCAGATTAGCGATTGTTCAATCCAGATCCAAAGTACAAATCACAGGAGGTGGCCAAGACGAGTCGAGACGTGGCGCGGCAAGGTGAAAACAAATGACGATGGAAAGAACTCATAGAACAAACAAATAGCCTAGATTTTTCTATTTTCGTGAATTTTTTCCTGATTTTTCCAAAAGGCATTAGTAGGAATCAAAATTTTTTCTTGTTTCACTATTTTTATATATTTTTCTCTGAACAAGGATCAAAAAAAGATGCAACCACAAAAATTGGCACCTACAACTGAGGTGGGATGTGTTCTACAGAAATAAAATACATTCTCTGAAAAGCGTGCAAAAACTTGACAATTTTTTTCTTTATTTTCCCGAATTCGTTTGCCAATTTTGATGAAACCAAACAGGGCAAAGCCAAAGTGACGAAACAATCTGTTGTTTAGCGTGGGTAACAGTTGCAAGATGAACCTGTATGTGGAGCTATGGGTAGGCACACAATATGATAGCAAGGATTAGCAATTAACGAATGCAGATTAGCGATTGTTCAATCCGGATCTAAAGTACAAATCACAGGAGCTGGCCAAGACGTGTCGAGACGTGGCGCAGCAAGGTGAATACAAAGGACGATGGAAAGAACTCATAGAACAAACAAATAGCCTAGATTTTTCTATTTTCGTGAAATTTTTTCCTGATTTTTCCAAAAGGCATTAGTAGGAATCAAAATTTTTTATTTTTTCACTATTTTTTATATATTTTTCTCTGAACAAGGATCAAAAAAAGATGCAACCACAAAAATTGGCACCTACAACTGAGGTGGGATGTGTTCTACAGAAATAAAATACATTCTTTGAAAAGCCTGCAAAAACTTGACAATTTTTTTCTTTATTTTCCCGAATTTGTTTGCCAATTTTGATGAAACCAAACAGGGCAAAGCCAAAGTGACGAAACAATCTATTGTTTAGCGTGGGTAACAGTTGCAAGATGAACCTGTATGTGGAGCTATGGGTAGGCACACAATATGACAGCAATGATTAGCTATTAACGAATGCAGATTAGCGATTGTTCAATCCGGATCCAAAGTACAAATCACAGGAGCTGTCTAAGACGTGTCGAAACATAGCGCAACAAGGTGAAAACAAAGGACGATGGAAAGAACTCAAACAATAAGCAAATAGCCCGGATTTTTCCTTTTTCCTGAATTTTTTCCTGATTTTTCCAAAAGGCACTAGTAGGAATCAAACTTTTTTATTTTCTTACTATTTTTATATATTTTTCTCTGAACAAGGATCAAAAAAAGATGCAACCATAAAAATTGGCACCTACAACTGAGGTGGGATGTGTTCTACAGAAATACAATACGTTCTCTGAAAAAGCGTGCAAAAACTTGACAATTTTTTCTTTATTTTCCGAATTTGTTTGCCAATTTTGATGAAACCAAACAGGGCAAAGCCAAAGTGGCGAAACAATCTGTTGTTGAGCGTGGGTAACAGTTGCAACATGAACCTGTATGTGGAGCTATGGGTAGGCACACAATATGATAGCAAGGATTAGCAATTAACGAATGCAGATTAGCGATTGTTCAATCCAGATCCAAAGTACAAATCACAGGAGGTGGCCAAGACGAGTCGAGACGTGGCGCGGCAAGGTGAAAACAAATGACGATGGAAAGAACTCATAGAACAAACAAATAGCCTAGATTTTTCTATTTTCGTGAATTTTTTCCTGATTTTTCCAAAAGGCATTAGTAGGAATCAAAATTTTTTCTTGTTTCACTATTTTTATATATTTTTCTCTGAACAAGGATCAAAAAAAGATGCAACCACAAAAATTGGCACCTACAACTGAGGTGGGATGTGTTCTACAGAAATAAAATACATTCTCTGAAAAGCGTGCAAAAACTTGACAATTTTTTTCTTTATTTTCCCGAATTCGTTTGCCAATTTTGATGAAACCAAACAGGGCAAAGCCAAAGTGACGAAACAATCTGTTGTTTAGCGTGGGTAACAGTTGCAAGATGAACCTGTATGTGGAGCTATGGGTAGGCACACAATATGATAGCAAGGATTAGCAATTAACGAATGCAGATTAGCGATTGTTCAATCCAGATCCAAAGTACAAATCACAGGAGGTGGCCAAGACGAGTCGAGACGTGGCGCGGCAAGGTGAAAACAAAGGACGATGGAAAGAACTCATAGAACAAACAAATAGCCTAGATTTTTCTATTTTCGTGAATTTTTTCCTGATTTTTCCAAAAGGCATTAGTAGGAATCAAAATTTTTTCTTGTTTCACTATTTTTTATATATTTTTCTCTGAACAAGGATCAAAAAAAGATGCAACCACAAAAATTGGCACCTACAACTGAGGTGGGATGTGTTCTACAGAAATAAAATACATTCTCTGAAAAGCGTGCAAAAACTTGACAATTTTTTTCTTTATTTTCCCGAATTTGTTTGCCAATTTTGATGAAACCAAACAGGGCAAAGCCAAAGTGACGAAACAATCTGTTGTTTAGCGTGGGTAACAGTTGCAAGATGAACCTGTATGTGGAGCTATGGGTAGGCACACAATATGATAGCAAGGATTAGCTATTAACGAATGCAGATTAGCGATTGTTCAATCCGGATCCAAAGTACAAATTACAGGAGCTGTCTAAGACGTGTCGAAACATAGCGCAACAAGGTGAAAACAAAGGACGATGGAAAGAACTCAAACAATAAGCAAATAGCCAGGATTTTTCCTTTTTCCTGAATTTTTTTCTGATTTTTCGAAAGGGCACTAGTAGGAATCAAACTTTTTTATTTTTTCACTATTTTTTATATATTTTTCTCTGAACAAGGATCAAAAAAAGATGCAACCACAAAAATTGGCACCTACAACTGAGGTGGGATGTGTTCTACAGAAATAAAATACATTCTTTGAAAAGCGTGCAAAAACTTGACAATTTTTTCTTTATTTTCCCGAATTTGTTTGCCAATTTTGATGAAACCAAACAGGGCAAAGCCAAAGTGACGAAACAATCTGTTGTTTAGCGTGGGTAACAGTTGCAAGATGAACCTGTATGTGGAGCTATGGGTAGGCACACAATATGATAGCAAGGATTAGCTATTAACGAATGCAGATTAGCGATTGTTCAATCCGGATCCAAAGTACAAATCACAGGAGCTGTCTAAGACGTGTCGAAACATAGCGCAACAAGGTGAAAACAAAGGACGATGGAAAGAACTCAAACAATAAGCAAATAGCCAGGATTTTTCCTTTTTCCTGAATTTTTTTCTGATTTTTCGAAAAGGCACTAGTAGGAATCAAACTTTTTTATTTTTTCACTATTTTTTATATATTTTTCTCTGAACAAGGATCAAAAAAAGATGCAACCACAAAAATTGGCACCTACAACTGAGGTGGGATGTGTTCTACAGAAATAAAATACATTCTTTGAAAAGCGTGCAAAAACTTGACAATTTTTTCTTTATTTTCCCGAATTTGTTTGCCAATTTTGATGAAACCAAACAGGGCAAAGCCAAAGTGACGAAACAATCTGTTGTTTAGCGTGGGTAACAGTTGCAAGATGAACCTGTATGTGGAGCTATGGGTAGGCACACAATATGATAGCAAGGATTAGCAATTAACGAATGCAGATTAGCGATTGTTCAATCCAGATCCAAAGTACAAATCACAGGAGGTGGCCAAGACGAGTCGAGACGTGGCGCGGCAAGGTGAAAACAAAGGACGATGGAAAGAACTCATAGAACAAACAAATAGCCTAGATTTTTCTATTTTCGTGAATTTTTTCCTGATTTTTCCAAAAGGCATTAGTAGGAATCAAAATTTTTTCTTGTTTCACTATTTTTTATATATTTTTCTCTGAACAAGGATCAAAAAAAGATGCAACCACAAAAATTGGCACCTACAACTGAGGTGGGATGTGTTCTACAGAAATAAAATACATTCTCTGAAAAGCGTGCAAAAACTTGACAATTTTTTTCTTTATTTTCCCGAATTTGTTTGCCAATTTTGATGAAACCAAACAGGGCAAAGCCAAAGTGACGAAACAATCTGTTGTTTAGCGTGGGTAACAGTTGCAAGATGAACCTGTATGTGGAGCTATGGGTAGGCACACAATATGATAGCAAGGATTAGCTATTAACGAATGCAGATTAGCGATTGTTCAATCCGGATCCAAAGTACAAATTACAGGAGCTGTCTAAGACGTGTCAAAACATAGTGCAACAAGGTGAAAACAAAGGACGATGGAAAGAACTCAAACAATAAGCAAATAGCCAGGATTTTTCCTTTTTCCTGAATTTTTTTCTGATTTTTCGAAAAGGCACTAGTAGGAATCAAACTTTTTTATTTTTTCACTATTTTTTATATATTTTTCTCTGAACAAGGATCAAAAAAAGATGCAACCACAAAAATTGGCACCTACAACTGAGGTGGGATGTGTTCTACAGAAATAAAATACATTCTTTGAAAAGCGTGCAAAAACTTGACAATTTTTTCTTTATTTTCCCGAATTTGTTTGCCAATTTTGATGAAACCAAACAGGGCAAAGCCAAAGTGACGAAACAATCTGTTGTTTAGCGTGGGTAACAGTTGCAAGATGAACCTGTATGCGGAGCTATGGGTAGGCACACAATATGACAGCAAGGATTAGCTATTAACGAATGCAGATTAGCGATTGTTCAATCCGGATCCAAAGTACAAATCACAGGAGCTGTCTAAGACGTGTCGAAACATAGCGCAACAAGGTGAAAACAAAGGACGATGGAAAGAACTCAAACAATAAGCAAATAGCCCGGATTTTTCCTTTTTCCTGAATTTTTTCCTGATTTTTCCAAAAGGCACTAGTAGGAATCAAACTTTTTTATTTTCTTACTATTTTTATATATTTTTCTCTGAACAAGGATCAAAAAAAGATGCAACCATAAAAATTGGCACCTACAACTGAGGTGGGATGTGTTCTACAGAAATACAATACGTTCTCTGAAAAAGCGTGCAAAAACTTGACAATTTTTTTCTTTATTTTCCGAATTTGTTTGCCAATTTTGATGAAACCAAACAGGGCAAAGCCAAAGTGGCGAAACAATCTGTTGTTGAGCGTGGGTAACAGTTGCAACATGAACCTGTATGTGGAGCTATGGGTAGGCACACAATATGATAGCAAGGATTAGCAATTAACGAATGCAGATTAGCGATTGTTCAATCCAGATCCAAAGTACAAATCACAGGAGGTGGCCAAGACGAGTCGAGACGTGGCGCGGCAAGGTGAAAACAAAGGACGATGGAAAGAACTCATAGAACAAACAAATAGCCTAGATTTTTCTATTTTCGTGAATTTTTTCCTGATTTTTCCAAAAGGCATTAGTAGGAATCAAAATTTTTTCTTGTTTCACTATTTTTATATATTTTTCTCTGAACAAGGATCAAAAAAAGATGCAACCACAAAAATTGGCACCTACAACTGAGGTGGGATGTGTTCTACAGAAATAAAATACATTCTCTGAAAAGCGTGCAAAAACTTGACAATTTTTTTCTTTATTTTCCCGAATTTGTTTGCCAATTTTGATGAAACCAAACAGGGCAAAGCCAAAGTGACGAAACAATCTGTTGTTTAGCGTGGGTAACAGTTGCAAGATGAACCTGTATGTGGAGCTATGGGTAGGCACACAATATGATAGCAAGGATTAGCTATTAACGAATGCAGATTAGCGATTGTTCAATCCGGATCCAAAGTACAAATTACAGGAGCTGTCTAAGACGTGTCGAAACATAGCGCAACAAGGTGAAAACAAAGGACGATGGAAAGAACTCAAACAATAAGCAAATAGCCAGGATTTTTCCTTTTTCCTGAATTTTTTTCTGATTTTTCGAAAAGGCACTAGTAGGAATCAAACTTTTTTATTTTTTCACTATTTTTTATATATTTTTCTCTGAACAAGGATCAAAAAAAGATGCAACCACAAAAATTGGCACCTACAACTGAGGTGGGATGTGTTCTACAGAAATAAAATACATTCTTTGAAAAGCGTGCAAAAACTTGACAATTTTTTCTTTATTTTCCCGAATTTGTTTGCCAATTTTGATGAAACCAAACAGGGCAAAGCCAAAGTGACGAAACAATCTGTTGTTTAGCGTGGGTAACAGTTGCAAGATGAACCTGTATGTGGAGCTATGGGTAGGCACACAATATGACAGCAAGGATTAGCTATTAACGAATGCAGATTAGCGATTGTTCAATCCGGATCCAAAGTACAAATCACAGGAGCTGTCTAAGACGTGTCGAAACATAGCGCAACAAGGTGAAAACAAAGGACGATGGAAAGAACTCAAACAATAAGCAAATAGCCCGGATTTTTCCTTTTTCCTGATTTTTTTCCTGATTTTTCCAAAAGGCACTAGTAGGAATCAAACTTTTTTATTTTCTTACTATTTTTATATATTTTTCTCTGAACAAGGATCAAAAAAAGATGCAACCATAAAAATTGGCACCTACAACTGAGGTGGGATGTGTTCTACAGAAATACAATACGTTCTCTGAAAAAGCGTGCAAAAACTTGACAATTTTTTTCTTTATTTTCCGAATTTGTTTGCCAATTTTGATGAAACCAAACAGGGCAAAGCCAAAGTGGCGAAACAATCTGTTGTTGAGCGTGGGTAACAGTTGCAACATGAACCTGTATGTGGAGCTATGGGTAGGCACACAATATGATAGCAAGGATTAGCAATTAACGAATGCAGATTAGCGATTGTTCAGTCCAGATCCAAAGTACAAATCACAGGAGGTGGCCAAGACGAGTCGAGACGTGGCGCGGCAAGGTGAAAACAAAGGACGATGGAAAGAACTCATAGAACAAACAAATAGCCTAGATTTTTCTATTTTCGTGAATTTTTTCCTGATTTTTCCAAAAGGCATTAGTAGGAATCAAAATTTTTTCTTGTTTCACTATTTTTATATATTTTTCTCTGAACAAGGATCAAAAAAAGATGCAACCACAAAAATTGGCACCTACAACTGAGGTGGGATGTGTTCTACAGAAATAAAATACATTCTCTGAAAAGCATGCAAAAACTTGACAATTTTTTTCTTTATTTTCCCGAATTTGTTTGCCAATTTTGATGAAACCAAACAGGGCAAAGCCAAAGTGACGAAACAATCTGTTGTTTAGCGTGGGTAACAGTTGCAAGATGAACCTGTATGTGGAGCTATGGGTAGGCACACAATATGATAGCAAGGATTAGCTATTAACGAATGCAGATTAGCGATTGTTCAATCCGGATCCAAAGTACAAATTACAGGAGCTGTCTAAGACGTGTCGAAACATAGCGCAACAAGGTGAAAACAAAGGACGATGGAAAGAACTCAAACAATAAGCAAATAGCCAGGATTTTTCCTTTTTCCTGAATTTTTTTCTGATTTTTCGAAAAGGCACTAGTAGGAATCAAACTTTTTTATTTTTTCACTATTTTTTATATATTTTTCTCTGAACAAGGATCAAAAAAAGATGCAACCACAAAAATTGGCACCTACAACTGAGGTGAGATGTGTTCTACAGAAATAAAATACATTCTTTGAAAAGCGTGCAAAAACTTGACAATTTTTTCTTTATTTTCCCGAATTTGTTTGCCAATTTTGATGAAACCAAACAGGGCAAAGCCAAAGTGACGAAACAATCTGTTGTTTAGCGTGGGTAACAGTTGCAAGATGAACCTGTATGTGGAGCTATGGGTAGGCACACAATATGACAGCAAGGATTAGCTATTAACGAATGCAGATTAGCGATTGTTCAATCCGGATCCAAAGTACAAATCACAGGAGCTGTCTAAGACGTGTCGAAACATAGCGCAACAAGGTGAAAACAAAGGACGATGGAAAGAACTCAAACAATAAGCAAATAGCCCGGATTTTTCCTTTTTCCTGAATTTTTTCCTGATTTTTCCAAAAGGCACTAGTAGGAATCAAACCTTTTTATTTTCTTACTATTTTTATATATTTTTCTCTGAACAAGGATCAAAAAAAGATGCAACCACAAAAATTGGTACCTACAACTGAGGTGGGATGTGTTCTACAGAAATAAAATACATTCTCTGAAAAGCGTGCAAAAACTTGACAATTTTTTTCTTTATTTTCCCGAATTTGTTTGCCAATTTTGATGAAACCAAACAGGGCAAAGCCAAAGTGATGAAACAATCTGTTGTTTAGCGTGGGTAACAGTTGCAAGATGAACCTGTATGTGGAGCTATGGGTAGGCACACAATATGATAGCAAGGATTAGCTATTAACGAATGCAGATTAGCGATTGTTCAATCCGGATCCAAAGTACAAATCACAGGAGGTGGCCAAGACGTGTCGAAACATAGCGCGGCACGGTGAAAACAAAGGACGATGGAAAGAACTCAAAGAACAAACAAATAGCCTAGATTTTTCTATTTTCGTGAATTTTTTCCTGATTTTTCCAAAAGGCATTAGTAGGAATCAAAATTTTTTCTTGTTTCACTATTTTTATATATTTTTCTCTGAACAAGGATCAAAAAATGATGCAACCACAAAAATTGGCACCTACAACTGAGGTGGGATGTGTTCTACAGAAATAAAATACATTCTCTGAAAAGCGTGCAAAAACTTGACAATTTTTTTCTTTATTTTCCCGAATTTGTTTGCCAATTTTGATGAAACCAAACAGGGCAAAGCCAAAGTGACGAAACAATCTGTTGTTTAGCGTGGGTAACAGTTGCAAGATGAACCTGTATGTGGAGCTATGGGTAGGCACACAATATGATAGCAAGGATTAGCTATTAACGAATGCAGATTAGCGATTGTTCAATCCGGATCCAAAGTACAAATTACAGGAGCTGTCTAAGACGTGTCGAAACATAGCGCAACAAGGTGAAAACAAAGGACGATGGAAAGAACTCAAACAATAAGCAAATAGCCAGGATTTTTCCTTTTTCCTGAATTTTTTTCTGATTTTTCGAAAAGGCACTAGTAGGAATCAAACTTTTTTATTTTTTCACTATTTTTTATATATTTTTCTCTGAACAAGGATCAAAAAAAGATGCAACCACAAAAATTGGCACCTACAACTGAGGTGAGATGTGTTCTACAGAAATAAAATACATTCTTTGAAAAGCGTGCAAAAACTTGACAATTTTTTCTTTATTTTCCCGAATTTGTTTGCCAATTTTGATGAAACCAAACAGGGCAAAGCCAAAGTGACGAAACAATCTGTTGTTTAGCGTGGGTAACAGTTGCAAGATGAACCTGTATGTGGAGCTATGGGTAGGCACACAATATGACAGCAAGGATTAGCTATTAACGAATGCAGATTAGCGATTGTTCAATCCGGATCCAAAGTACAAATCACAGGAGCTGTCTAAGACGTGTCGAAACATAGCGCAACAAGGTGAAAACAAAGGACGATGGAAAGAACTCAAACAATAAGCAAATAGCCCGGATTTTTCCTTTTTCCTGAATTTTTTCCTGATTTTTCCAAAAGGCACTAGTAGGAATCAAACTTTTTTATTTTCTTACTATTTTTATATATTTTTCTCTGAACAAGGATCAAAAAAAGATGCAACCACAAAAATTGGTACCTACAACTGAGGTGGGATGTGTTCTACAGAAATAAAATACATTCTCTGAAAAGCGTGCAAAAACTTGACAATTTTTTTCTTTATTTTCCTGAATTTGTTTGCCAATTTTGATGAAACCAAACAGGGCAAAGCCAAAGTGACGAAACAATCTGTTGTTTAGCGTGGGTAACAGTTGCAAGATGAACCTGTATGTGGAGCTATGGGTAGGCACACAATATGATAGCAAGGATTAGCTATTAACGAATGCAGATTAGCGATTGTTCAATCCGGATCCAAAGTACAAATTACAGGAGCTGTCTAAGACGTGTCGAAACATAGCGCAACAAGGTGAAAACAAAGGACGATAGAAAGAACTCAAACAATAAGCAAATAGCCAAGATTTTTCCTTTTTCCTGAATTTTTTCCTGATTTTTCGAAAAGGCACTAGTAGGAATCAAACTTTTTTATTTTTTTACTATTTTTATATATTTTTCTCTGAACAAGGATCAAAAAAAGGTGCAACCACAAAAATTGGCACCTACAACTGAGGTGGGATGTGTTCTACAGAAATACAATACGTTCTCTGACAAAGCGTGCAAAAACTTGACAATTTTTTTCTTTATTTTCCGAATTTGTTTGCCAATTTTGATGAAACCAAACAGGGCAAAGCCAAAGTGGCGAAACAATCTGTTGTTGAGCGTGGGTAACTGTTGCAACATGAACCTGTATGTGGAGCTATGGGTAGGCACACAATATGATAGCAAGGATTAGCAATTAACGAATGCAGATTAGCGATTGTTCAATCCGGATCCAAAGAACAAATCACAGGAGCTGGCCAAGACATGTCGAGACGTGGCGCGGCAAGGTGAAAACAAAGGACGATGGAAAGAACTCATAGAACAAACAAATAGCCTAGATTTTTCTATTTTTGTGAATTTTTTCCTGATTTTTCCAAAAGGCATTAGTAGGAATCAAAATTTTTTTATTTTTTCACTATTTTTTATATATTTTTCTCTAAACAAGGATCAAAAAAATATGCAACCACAAAAATTGGCACCTATAACTGAGGTGGGATGTGTTCTACAGAAATAAAATACGTTCTCTGAAAAGCGTGCAAAAACTTGACAATTTTTTTCTTTATTTTCCCGAATTTGTTTGCCAATTTTGATGAAACCAAACAGGGCAAAGCCAAAGTGACGAAACAATCTGTTGTTTAGCGTGGGTAACAGTTGCAAGATGAACCTGTATGTGGAGCTATGGGTAGGCACACAATATGACAGCAAGGATTAGCTATTAACGAATGCAAACTAGCGATTGTTCAATTCGGATCCAAAGTACAAATCACAGGAGCTGTCTAAGACGTGTCGAAACGTAGCGCAACAAGGTGAAAACAAAGGACGATGGAAAGAACTCAAAGAATAAGCAAATAGCCCGGATTTTTCCTTTTTCCTGAAGTTTTTCCTGATTTTTCCAAAAGGCACTAGTAGGAATCAAACTTTTTTATTTTTTTTATATTTTTTTTTATATTTTTCTCTGAACAAGGATCAAAAAAAGATGCAACCACAAAAATTGGCACCTACAACTGAGGTGGGATGTGTTCTACAGAAATACAATACGTTCTCTGAAAAAGCGTGCAAAAACTTGACAATTTTTTTCTTTATTTTCCGAATTTGTTTGCCAATTTTGATGAAACCAAATAGGGCAAAGCCAAAGTGGCGAAACAATCTGTTGTTGAGCGTGGGTAACAGTTGCAACATGAACCTGTATGTGGAGCTATGGGTAGGCACACAATATGATAGCAAGGATTAGCAATTAACGAATGCAGATTAGCGATTGTTCAATCCGGTTCCAAAGTACAAATCACAGGAGCTGGCCAAGACGTGTCGAGACGTGGCGCGGCAGGGTGAAAACAAAGGACGATGGAAAGAACTCATAGAACAAACAAATAGCCTAGATTTTTCTATTTTCGTGAATTTTTTCCTGATTTTTCCAAAAGGCATTAGTAGGAATCAAATTTTTTTATTTTTTCACTATTTTTTATATATTTTTCTCTGAACAAGGATCAAAAAAAGATGCAACCACAAAAATTGGCACCTACAACTGAGGTGGGATGTGTTATACAGAAATAAAATACGTTGTGTTCTACAGAAATAAAATACGTTCTCTGAAAAGCGTGCAAAAACTTGACAATTTTTTCTTTATTTTCTCGAATTTGTTTGCCAATTTTGATGAAACCAAACAGGGCAAAGCCAAAGTGACGAAACAATCTGTTGTTTAGCGTGGGTAACAGTTGCAAGATGAACCTGTATGTGGAGCTATGGGTAGGCACACAATATGACAGCAAGGATTAGCTATTAACGAATGCAGATTAGCGATTGTTCAATCCGGATCCAAAGTACAAATCACAGGAGTTGTCTAAGACGTGTCGAAACGTAGCGCAACAAGGTGAAAACAAGGGACGATGGAAAGAACTCAAAGAATAAGCAAATAGCCCGGATTTTTCCTTTTTCCTGAATTTTTTCCTGATTTTTCCAAAAGGCACTAGTAGGAATCAAACTTTTTTATTTTTTTACTATTTTTTATATATTTTTCTCTGAACAAGGATCAAAAAAAGATGCAACCACAAAAATTGGCACCTACAACTGAGGTGGGATGTGTTCTACAGAAATAGAATACGTTCTCTGAAAAAGCGTGCAAAAACTTGACAATTTTTTTCTTTATTTTCTGAATTTGTTTGCCAATTTTGATGAAATCAAACAGGGCAAAGCCAAAGTGCGCGAAATAATCTATTGTTGAGTGTGGGTAACAGTTGCAACATGAACCTGTATGTGGAGCTATGGGTAGGCACACAATATGATAGCAAGGATTAGCAATTAACGAATGCAGATTAGCAATTGTTCAATCCGGATCCAAAGTACAAATCACAGGAGCTGTCCAAGATGTGTCGAGACGTGGCGCGGCAAGGTGAAAACAAAGGACGATGGAAAGAACTCATAGAACAAACAAATAGCCTAGATTTTTCTATTTTCGTGAATTTTTTCCTGATTTTTCCAAAAGGCATTAGTAGGAATCAAAATTTTTTATTTTTTCACTATTTTTTATATATTTTTTCTCTAAACAAGGATTAAAAAATGATGCAACCACAAAAATTGGCACCTACAACTGAGGTGGGATGTGTTCTACAGAAATAAAATACGTTCTCTGAAAAGTGTGCAAAAACTTGACAATTTTTTTCATTATTTTCCCGAATTTGTTTGCCAATTTTGATGAAACCAAACAGGGCAAAGCCAAAGTGACGAAACAATCTGTTGTTTAGCGTGGGTAACAGTTGCAAGATGAACCTGTATGTGGAGCTATGGGTAGGCACACAACATGACAGCAAGGATTAGCTATTAACGAATGCAGATTAGCGATTGTTCAATCCGGATCCAAAGTACAAATCATAGGAGCTGTCTAAGACGTGTCCAGACGTAGCGCAACAAGGTGAAAACAAAGGACGATGGAAAGAACTCAAAGAATAAGCAAATAGCCCGGATTTTTCCTTTTTCCTGAATTTTTTTCCTGATTTTTCCAAAAGGCACCAAACTTTTTTATTTTTTTACTATTTTTTATATATTTTTCTCTGAACAAGGATCAAAAAAAGATGCATCCACAAAAATTGGCACCTACAACTAAGGTGGGATGTGTTCTACGGAAATACAATACGTTCTCTGAAAAAGCATGCAAAAACTTGACAATTTTTTTCTTTATTTTCTGAATTTGTTTGCCAATTTTGATGAAACCAAACAGGGCAAAGCCAAAGTGGCGAAACAATCTGTTGTTGAGTGTGGGTAACAGTTGCAACATGAACCTGTATGTGGAGCTATGGGTAAGCACACAATATGATAGCAAGGATTAGCAATTAACGAATGCAGATTAGCGATTGTTCAATCTGGATCCAAAGTACAAATCACAGGAGCTGACCAAGACGTGTCGAGACGTGGCGCGGCAAGATGAAAACAAAGGACGATGGAAAGAACTCATAGAACAAACAAATAGCCTAGATTTTTCTATTTTCGTGAATTTTTTCCTGATTTTTCCAAAAGGCATTAGTAGGAATCAAAATTTTTTATTTTTTCACTATTTTTTATATATTTTTTCTCTAAACAAGGATCAAAAAATGATGCAACCACAAAAATTGGCACCTACAACTGAGGTGGGATGTGTTCTACAGAAATAAAATACGTTCTCTGAAAAGCGTGCAAAAACTTGACAATTTTTTCTTTATTTTCCCGAATTTGTTTGCCAATTTTGATGAAACCAAACAGGGCAAAGCCAAAGTGATGAAACAATCTGTTGTTTAGCGTGGGTAACAGTTGCAAGATGAACCTGTATGTGGAGCTATGGGTAGGCACACAATATGACAGCAAGGATTAGCTATTAACGAATGCAGATTAGCGATTGTTCAATCCGGATCCAAAGTACAAATCACAGGAGCTGTCTAAGACGTGTCAAAACGTAGCGCAACAAGGTGAAAACAAAGGACAATGGAAAGAACTCAAAGAATAAGCAAATAGCCCGTATTTTTCCTTTTTCCTGAATTTTTTCCTGATTTTTCCAAAAGGCACTAGTAGGAATCAAACTTTTTTATTTTTTTACTATTTTTTATATATTTTTCTCTGAACAAGGATCAAAAAAAGATGCAACCACAAAAATTGGCACCTACAACTGAGGTGGGATGTGTTCTACAGAAATACAATACGTTCTCTGAAAAAGCGTGCAAAAACTTGACAATTTTTTTCTTTATTTTCTGAATTTGTTTGCCAATTTTGATGAAACCAAACAGGGCAAAGCCAAAGTGGCGAAACAATCTGTTGTTGAGTGTGGGTAACAGTTGCAACATGAACCTGTATGTGGAGCTATGGGTAGGCACACAATATGATAGCAAGGATTAGCAATTAACGAATGCAGATTAGCGATTGTTCAATCCGGATGCAAAGTACAAATCACAGGAGCTGACCAACACATGTCGAGACGTGGCGCGGCAAGGTGAAAACAAAGGACGATGGAAAGAACTCATAGAACAAACAAATAGCCTAGATTTTTCTATTTTCGTGAATTTTTTCCTGATTTTTCCAAAAGGCATTAGTAGGAATCAAATTTTTTTATTTTTTTACTATTTTTTATATATTTTTTCTCTAAACAAGGATCAAAAAATGATGCAACCACAAAAATTGGCACCTACAACTGAGGTGGGATGTGTTCTACAGAAATAAAATACGTTCTCTGAAAAGTGTGCAAAAACTTGACAATTTTTTTCATTATTTTCCCGAATTTGTTTGCCAATTTTGATGAAACCAAACAGGGCAAAGCCAAAGTGATGAAACAATCTGTTGTTTAGCGTGGGTAACAGTTGCAAGATGAACCTGTATGTGGAGCTATGGGTAGGCACACAATATGACAGCAAGGATTAGCTATTAACGAATGCAGATTAGCGATTGTTCAATCCGGATCCAAAGTACAAATCATAGGAGCTGTCTAAGACGTGTCCAGACGTAGCGCAACAAGGTGAAAACAAAGGAGGATGGAAAGAACTCACATAATAAGCAAATAGCCTGGATTTTTCCTTTTTTCTGGATTTTTTCCTGATTTTTCCAAAAGGCACTAGTAGGAATCAAACTTTTTGTTGTTTCACTATTTTTTATATATTTTGCTCTGAACAAGGATCAAAAAAAGATGCAACCATAAAAAATGGCACCTACAACTGAGGTGGGATGTGTTCTACAGAAATACAACACATTCTCTGAAAAATGTGCAAAAACTTGACAATTTTTTTTCTTTATCTTCCCGAATTTGTTTGCTAATTTTGATGAAACCGAATAGGGCAAAGCCAAAGTGGTGAAACAATCTGTTGTTTAGCGTGGGTAACAGTTGCAAGATGAACCTGTATGTTGAGCTATGGGTAGGCACACAATATGATAGCAAGGATTAGCTATTAAGGAATGCAGATTAGCGATTGTTCAATTCGGATCCAAAGTACAAATCACAGTTGCTCTGAATAAGGATCAAAAAAAGATGCAACCACAAAAATTGGCACCTACAACTGAGGTGGGATGTGGTCTGCAGAAATACAGCACGTTCTCTGAAAAGCGTGCCAAAACTTTTACAATATTTTTTCTTTATTTTACCGAATTTTTTCGGCAATTTTGATGAAACCAAACAGGGCAAAGCCAAAGTGGTGAAACAATCTGTTGCTGAGCATGGGTAACAGTTGCAAGATGAACCTGTGCTGACAGAAGAATATGTGGAGCTGTGGGTAGGCGCACAATATGACAGCAATGATTGGCTATTAACGAATGCATATTACCGATTGTTCAATCCGGATCCAAAGTACAAATCACAGGTGCTGGCTAAGACGTGTCGAGACATAGCGCAACAAGGTGAAAAACAAAGGACGACGGAAAAACTCACAGAACAAGCAAATAGCACGGATTTTTCCTTTTTCCTGAATTTTTCCCTGATTTTTCTAAAAGACACTAGTAGGAATCAAATTTTTTTATTTTTTCACTATTTTTTATATTTTTCTCTGAACAAGGATCAAAAAAAGATGCAACCACAAAAATTGGCACCTACAACTCAGGTGGGTTGTGGTCTACAGAAATACAACACGTTCTGTGAAAAGCGTGCAAAAACTTTTATAATATTTTTTCTTTATTTTCCTGAATTTTTTCGGCAATTTTGATGAAACCAAACCGGGCAAAGCCAAAGTGGTGAAACAATCTGTTGTTGAGCTTGGGTAACAGTTGCAAGATGAACCTGTGCTGACAGAAGAATATGTGGAGCAATGGGTAGGCACACAATATGACAACAAGGATTAGCAATTAACGAATGCAGATTAGCGATTGTTCAATTCGGGTCCAAAGTACAAATCACAGGTGCTGGCTAAGACGTGTCGAGAAGTAGCGCAACAGGGTGAAAACAAAGGACGATGGAAAGAACACATAGAACGAGTAAATATCCTGGATTTTTCCTTTTTGCTGAATTTTTTCCTGATTTTTCCAAAAGGCACTTGTAGGAATCAAACTTTTTTATTTTTTCACTATTTTTATATATTTTTCTCTAAACAAGGATCAAAAAATGTGCAACCACAAAAATTGGCACCGACAACTGAGGTGGGATGTGGTCTATAGAAATACAACATGTTCTCTGAAAAGCGTGCAAAAACTTGACAATTTTTTTATTTTCCCGAATTTGTTTGGCAATTTTGATAAAACCAAACAGGGCAAAGCCAAAGTGGCAAAATAATCTGTTGTTGAGCATGGGTAACAGTTGCAACATGAACCTGTATGTGGAGCTATGGGTAGACACATAATATGACAGCAAGGATTAGCTATTAACGAATGCAGATTAGCGATTGCTCAATCCGGATCCAAAGTACAAATCATAGGAGCTGTCTAAGACGTGTCGAGATGATGCTCAACAAGGTGAAAACAAAGGACGATGAAAGAACTCACAGAATAAGCAAATAGCCTGGATTTTTCCTTTTTCCTGAATTTTTTACTGATTTTTCCAAAAGGCACTAGTACGAATCAAACTTTTTTATTTTTTCACTATTTTTATATATTTTTCTCTGAACAAGGATAAAAAAAGATGCAACCACAAAAATTGGCACCTACAACTGAGGTTGGATGTGTTCTACAGAAATACAATATGTTCTCTGAAAAGCGTGCAAAAACTTGACAATTTTTTTCTTTATTTTCTCGAATTTGTTTGCCAATTTTGATGAAACCAAACAGGGCAAAGCGAAAGTGGCGAAACAATTTGTTGTTTAGCATGGGTAACAGTTGCAAGATGAACCTGTATGTGGAGCTATGGGTAGGCACACAATATGACAGCAAGGATTAGCTATTAACGAATGCAGATTAGCGATTGTTCAATCTGGATCCAAAGTACAAATCATAGGTGCTGGCTAAAATGTGTCGAGACGTAGCGCAACAAGGTGAAAACAAAGGACGATGGAAAGAACTCACAGAACATGCAAATAGCCCGAATTTTTACTTTTTTCTAAATTTTTCCCTGATTTTTCCAAAAGACACAAGAAGGAATCAAACTTTTTTATTTTTTCACTATTTTTTTATATTTTTCTCTAAACAAGGATCAAAAAAAGATGCAACCACAAAAATTGGCACCAACAACTGAGGTGGGATGTGGTCTACAGAAATACAGCACGTTCTCTGAAAAGCGTGCAAAAACTTTTACAATATTTTTTCTTTATTTTCCTGAATTTTTTTGGCGATTTTGATGAAACCAAACAGGGCAAAGCCAAAAGTGGCGAAATAATCTGTTGTTGAGCATGGGTAACAGTTGCAAGATGAACCTGTATGTGGAGCTATGGTTAGGCACACAATATGACAGCAAGGATTAGCTATTAACGAATGCAGATTAGCGATTGTTCAATCCGGATCCAAAGTACAAATCATAGCAGCTGTCTAAGACGTGTCGAGACGTAGCGCAACAAGGTGAAAACAAAGGAGGATGGAAAGAATTCACATAATAAGCAAATAGCCTTGATTTTTCCTTTTTTCTGAATTTTTTCCTGATTTTTCCAAAAGGCACTAGTAGGAATCAAACTTTTTGTTGTTTCACTATTTTTTATATATTTTGCTCTGAACATGGATCAAAAAAGATGCAACCACAAAAAATGGCACCTACAACTGAGGTGGGATGTGTTCTACAGAAATACAATACATTCTCTGAAAAATGTGCAAAAACTTGACAATTTTTTTCTTTATTTTCCTGAATTTGTTTGACAATTTTGATGAAACCGAACAGGGCAAAGCCAAAGTGGTGAAACAATCTGTTGTTTAGCGTGGGTAACAGTTGCAAGATGAACCTGTATATTGAGCTATGGGTAGGCACACAATATGATAGCAAGGATTAGCTATTAACGAATGCAGATTAGCGATTGTTCAATTCGCATCCAAAGTACAAATCACAGGTGCTCTGAATACGGATCAAAAAAAGATGCAACCACAAAAATTGGCACCTACAACTGAGGTGGGATGTGGTCTACAAAAATACAGCACGTTCTCTGAAAAGCGTGCAAAAACTTTTACAATATTTTTTCTTTATTTTACCGAATTTTTTTGGCAATTTTGATGAAACCAAACAGGGCAAATAACGAATGCAGATTAGCTATAGTTCAATTCGGATCTAAATTACAAATCATAGGTGCTTGCTAAGACGTGTCGAGACATAGCGCAACAATGTGACAACAAAGGACGATGGAAAAAACTCACAGAACAAGCAAATTGCCTGGATTTTTCCTTTTTTCTGAATTTTTTTCCTGATTTTTCCAAAAGACACTAGTAGGAATCATACTTTTTTTTATTTTTTTTAGTATTTTTCATATATTTTTCTCTAAACAAGGATCAAAAAAGATGCAACCATAAAAATTGGCACCTACAACTGAGGTGGGATGTGTTCTACAGAAATACAATACGTTCTCTGAAAAGCGTGCAAAAACTTGACAATTTTTTTCTTTATTTTCCTGAATTTGTTTGCCAATTTTGATGAAACCAAACAGGGCAAAGCCAAAGTGGCGAAACAATCTGTTGTTTAGCGTGGGTAACAGTTGCAAGATGAACCTGTATGTTGAGCTATGGGTAGGCACACAATATGACATCAAGGATTAGATATTAGCGAATGCAGATTAGCGATTGTTCAATCCGGATCCAAAGTACAAATCATAGGAGCTGTCTAAGACGTGTCGAGACGTATCGTAACAAGGTGAAAACAAAGGACGATGGAAAGAACTCACAAAACAAGCAAATAGCACGAATTTTTCCTTTTGCTGAATTTTTCCCTGATTTTTCCAAAAGACACTAGTAGGAATCAAACTTTTTTATTTTTTCACTATTTTTTATATTTTTCTCTAAACAAGGATCAAAAAAAGATGCAACCACAAAAATTGGCACCTACAACTGAGGTGGGATGTGTTATACAGAAATAAAATACGTTCTCTGAAAAGCATGCAAAAACTTGACAATTTTTTCTTTATTTTCACGAATTTATGTGCCAATTTTGATGAAACCAAACAGGGCAAAGCCAAAGTGACGAAACAATCTGTTGTTTAGCGTGGGTAATAGTTGCAAGATGAACCTGTATGTGGAGCTATGGGTAGGCACACAATATGATAGCAAGGATTAGCTATTAACGAATGCAGGTTAGCGATTGTTCAATCCGGATCCAAAGTACAAATCATAGGAGCTTTCTAAGACGTGTCGAGACGTAGCGCAACAAGGTGAAAACAAAGGAGGATGGAAAGAACTCACATAATAAGCAAATAGCCTGGATTTTTCCTTTTTTCTGAATTTTTTCCTGATTTTTCCAAAAGGCACTAGTAGGAATCAAACTTTTTGTTGTTTCACTATTTTTTTATATATTTTGCTCTGAACAAGGATCAAAAAAAGATGCAACCACAACAAATGGCACCTACAACTGAGGTGGGATGTGTTCTACAGAAATACAATACATTCTCTGAAAAATGAGCAAAAACTTGACAATTTTTTTCTTTATTTTTCTGAATTTGTTTGCCAATTTTGATGAAACCGAACAGGGCAAAGCCAAAGTGGTGAAACAATTTGTTGTTTAGCGTGGGTAACAGTTGCAAGATGAACCTGTATGTTGAGCTATGGGTAGGCACACAATATGATAGCAAGGATTAGCTCTGAATAAGGATCAAAAAAAGATGCAACCAAAAAAATTGGCAGCTACAACTGAGGTGGGATGTGGTCTACAGAAATACAGCACGTTCTCTGAAAAGCGTGCAAAAACTTTTACAATATTTTTTCTTTATTTTACCGAATTTTTTAAGCAATTTTGATGAAACCAAACAGGGCAAAGCCAAAGTGGTGAAACAATCTGTTGTTGAGCGTGGGTAATAGTTGCATGGATTAGCTATTAACGAATGCATATTAGCGATTGTTCAATCCGGATCCAAAGTACAAATCATAGGTGCTGGCTAAGATGTGTCGAGACGTAGCGCAACAAGGTGAAAACAAAGGACGATGAAAAGAACTCACAGAACAAGCAAATAGCCCGATTTTTTACTTTTTCCTGAATTTTTCCCTGATTTTTCCAAAAGACACTAGAAGGAATCAAACTTTTTTATTTTTTCACTATTTTTTTATATTTTTCTCCGAACAAGGATCAAAAAAATATGCAACCACAAAAATTGGCACCAACAACTGAGGTGGGATGTGGTCTACAGAAATACAGCACGTTCTCTGAAAAGCGTGCAAAAACTTTTACAATATTTTTTCTTTATTTTCCCGAATTTTTAGGCAATTTTGATGAAACCAAACAGGGCAAAACCAAAGTGGCGAAACAATCTGTTGTTGAGCGTGGGTAACAGTTGCAAGATGAATCTGTGCTCATACAAGAATATGTGGAGCAATGGGTAGGCACACAATATGACAACAAGGATTGGCAATTAACGTATGCAGATTAGCGATAGTTCAATCCGGATCCAAAGTACAAATCACAGGTGCTGGCTAAGACGTGTCGAGACGTAGCGCAACAAGGTGAAAACAAAGGACGATGGAAAGAACTCACAGAACAAGCAAATAGCCTGGATTTTTCCTTTTTTCTGAATTTTTCCCTGATTTTTCCAAAAGGCACTATTAGGAATCAAACTTTTTCATTTTTTCACTATTTTTTTATATTTTTCTCTGGACAAGAATAAAAAAAGGTGCAACCACAAAAATTGGCACCTACAACTGAGGTGGGATGTGGTCTACAGAAATACAACACGTTGTCTGAAAAGCGTGCAAAAACTGACAATTTTTTTCTTTATTTCCCCGAATTTGTTCGGCAATTTTGATGAAACCAAACAGGGCAAAGCCAAAGTGGCGAAATAATCTGTTGTTGAGCGTGGGTAACAGTTGCAAGATGAACCTGTATGTGGAGCTCTGGTTAGGCACACAATATGACAGCAAGGATTAGCTATTAACGAATGAAGAATATCGATTATTCGATCCGGATCCAAAGTACCAATCACAGGTGCTGGCTAAGACGTGTCGAGACGTAGCGCAACAAGGTGAAAACAAAGGACGATGGAAAGAACTCACAGAACAAGCAAATAGCCTGTATTTTTCTTTTTTCCTAAATTTTCCATGATTTTTCCAAAAGGCACTAGTAGGAATCAAATTTTTTTATTTTTTTCACTATTTTTTATATTTTTCTCTGAACAAGCATCAAAAAAAAGATGCAATCACAAAAATTGACACCTACAACTGAGGTGGGATGTGGTCTATAGAAATACAGCACGTTCTTTGAAAAGCATGCAAAAACTTTGACAAATTTTTTTCTCTACTTTCCCGAATTTTTTGGCAATTTTGATGAAACCAAACAGGGCAAAACCAAAGTGACGAAACAATCTGTTGTTGAGCGTGGGTAACAGTTGCAAGATGAATCTGTGCTCATACAAGAATATGTGGAGCAATGGGTCGGCACACAATATGACAACAAGGATTAGAAATTAACGAATGAAGATTAGCTATAGTTCAATTCAGATCCAAAGTACAAATCGTAGGTGCTGGCTAAGACGTGTCGAGACGTAGCGCAACAATGTGAAAACAAAGGACGATGGAAAGAACACACAGAACAAGCAAATAGCCTAGATTTTTCCTTTTTCCTAAATTTTTCCCTGATTTTTCCAAAAGGCACTAGTAGGAATCAAACTTTTTCATTTTTTCAAAATTTTTCATATTTTTCTCTAACAAGGATGAAAAAAAGCTGCAAAGCTGCAACCACAAAAATTTGCACCTACCACTGAGGTCGGTTGTGGTCTACAAAAATACAACACGTTCTCTTAAAAGAGTGCAAAAACTTTGACAATTTTCTTTCTTTATTTTCCCAAATTTTTTCGGTAATTTTGATGAAACCAAATAGGGCAAAGCCAAAGTGGCAAAACAATCTGTTGTTGAGCGTGGGTAACAGTTGCATGATGAACCTGTATTTTGAGCTATGGGTAGGCACACAATATGACAGTAAGGATTAGCAATTAACGAATGTAGATTAGCGATAGTTCAATCCGGATCCAAAGTACAAATCACAGGTGCTGGCTAAGACGTGTCGAGACGTAGCGCTACAAGGTGAAAACAAAGGACGATGGAAAGAACTCACAGAACAAGCAAATAGCCTGGATTTTTCCTTTTTTCTGAATTTTTCCCTGATTTTTCCAAAAGGCACTAGTAGGAATCAAACTTTTTCATTTTTTCACTATTTTTTTATATTTTTCTCTGAACAAGGATCAAAAAAAGATGCAACCACAAAAATTGGCACCTACAACTGTGGTGGGATGTGGTCTACAGAAATACAACACGTTCTCTGAAAAGCGTGCAAAAACTTGATAATTTTTTTCTTTATTTCCTCAAATTTGTTTGGCAATTTTGATGAAACCAAACAGGGCAAAGCCAAAGTGGTGAAACAATTTGTTGTTGAGCGTGGGTAACAGTTGCAAGATGAACCTGTATGTGGAGCTCTAGGTAGGCACACAATATGACAGCAAGGATTAGCTATTAACGAATGGAGAATAGCGATTATTCGATCCGGATCCAAAGTACAAATCACAAGTGCTGGCTAAGACGTGTCGAGACGTAGCGCAACAAGGTGAAAACAAAGGACGATGGAAAGAACTCACAGAACAAGCAAATAGCCTAGATTTTTCCTTTTTCCTGATTTTTTTCGGCAATTTTGATGAAGAAAACAAGGCAAAGCCAGAGTGGTGAAACAATCTGTTGTTGAGCGTGGGTAACAGTTGCAAGATGAATCTGTGCTCATCCAAGAATATGTGGAGCAATGGGTAGGCACACAATATGACAACAAGGATTAGCAATTAACGAATGCAGATTAGCGATTGTTCAATCCGGGTCCAAAGTACAAATCACAGGTGCTGGCTAAGACGTGTCGAGAAGTAGCGCAACAGGGTGAAAACAAAGGACGATGGATAGAACACATAGAACAAGCAAATAGCCTGGATTTTTCCTTTTTTCTGAATTTTTCCCTGATTTTTCCAAAAGGCACTAGTAGGCATCAAACTTTTTTATTTTTTCACTACTTTTATATATTTTTCTCTGAACAAGGATCAAAAAAGATGCAACCACAAAAATTGGCACCGACAAATGAGGTGGGATGTGGTCTACAGAAATACAACATGTTCTATGAAAAGCGTGCAAAAACTTATCAATTTTTTTCTTTATTTTCCCAAATTTGTTCGGCAATTTTGATAAAACCAAGCAGGGCAAAGCCAAAGTGGCGAAAAAATCTGTTGTTGAGCATGGGTAACAGTTGCAAGATGAAGCTGTATGTGGAGCTATGGGTAGGCACATAATATGATAGCAAGGATTAGCTATTAACGAATGCAGATTAGCGATTGTTCAATCCGGATCCAAAGTACAAATCACAGGAGCTGTCTAAGACGTGTCGAGACATAGCGCAACAAGGTGAAAACAAAGGACGATGGAAAGAACTCACAGAATAAGCAAATAGCCTGGATTTTTCCTTTTTTCTGAATTTTTTTCTGATTTTCCAAAAGGCACTAGTAGGAATCAAACTTTTTTTATTTTTTCACTATTTTTTATATATTTTTCTCTGAACAAGGATCAAAAAAAGATGCAACCACAAAAATTGGCACCTACAACTTAGGTGGGATGTGTTCTATAGAAATACAATATGTTCTCTGAAAAGCGTGCAAAAACTTGGGAATTTTTTTCTTTATTTTCCCGAATTTGTTTGCCAATTTTGATGAAACCAAACAGGGCAAAGCCAAAGTGGTGAAACAATCTGTTGTTTAGCATGGGTAATAGTTGCAAGATGAACCTGTATGTGGAGCTATGGGTAGGCACACAATATGACAGCAAGGATTAGCTACTAACGAATGCAGATTAGCGATTGTTCAATCCGGATCCAAAGTACAAATCATAGGTGCTGGCTAAGATGTGTCGAGACGTAGCGCAACAAAGTGAAAATAAAGGACGATGGAAAGAACTCACAGAACAAGCAAATAGCCCGAATTTTTACTTTTTCCTGAATTTTTCCCTGATTTTTCCAAAAGACACTAGAAGGAATCAAACTTTTTTATTTTTTCACTATTTTTTTATATTTTTCTCTGAACAAGGATCAAAAAAAGATGCAACCACAAAAATTGGCACCAACAACTGAGGTGCGATGTGGTCTACAGAAATACAACACGTTCTCTGAAAAGCGTGCAAAAACTTTTACAATATTTTTTCTTTATTTTCCTGAATTTTTTCGGCAATTTTGATGAAACCAAACAGGGCAAAGCCAAAGTGGTGAAATAATCTGTTGTTGAGCATGGGTAACAGTTGCAAGATGAACCTGTATGTGGAGCTATGGGTAGACACACAATATGACAGCAAGGATTAGCTATAAACGAATACAGATTAGCGATTGTTCAATCCGGATGCAAAGTACAAATCATAGGTGCTGGCTAAGATGTGTCGAGACGTAGCGCAACAAGGTGAAAACAAAGGACGATGAAAAGAACTCACAGAACAAGCAAATATCCCGAATTTTTACTTTTTCCTGAATTTTTCCCTGATTTTTCCAAAAGACACTAGAAGGAATCAAACTTTTTTATTTTTTCACTTTTTTTTATATTTTTCTCTGAACAAGGATAAAAAAGATGCAACCACAAAAATTGGCACCAACAACTGAGGTGGGATGTGGTCTACAGAAATACAGCACGTTCTTTGAAAAGCGTGCAAAAACTTTTACAATATTTTTTCTTTATTTTCCCGAATTTTTTTGGCAATTTTGATGAAACCAAATAGGACAAAACCAAAGTGGTGAAATAATCTGCTGTTGAGCATGGGTAATAGTTGCAAGATGAACCTGTATGTGGAGCTATGGGTAGGCACACAATATGACAGCAAGGATTAGCTATTAACGAATGCAGATTAGCAATTGTTCAATCCGGATCCAAAGTACAAATCACAGGAGCTGTCTAAGACGTGTCGAGACGTAGCGCAACAAGGTGAAAACAAAGGACGATGAAAAGAACTCACAGAACAAGTAAATAGCCCAAATTTTTCTTTTTTCCTAAATTTTCCATGATTTTTCCAAAAGACACTAATAGGAATCAATTTTTTTTATTTTTTTCACTATTTTTTATATTTTTCTCTGAACAAGGATCAAAAAAAGATGCAATCACAAAAATTGACACGTACAACTGAGGTGGGATGTGGTCTACAGAAATACAGCGCGTGCTCTGAAAAGCATGCAAAAACTTTGACAATTTTTTTCTCTACTTTCCTGAATTTTTTGGCAATTTTGATGAAACCAAACAGAGCAAAACCAAAGTGGCGAAACAATCTGTTGTTGAGCGTGGGTAATAGTTGCAAGATGAATCTGTGCTCATACAAGAATATGTGGAGCAATGGGTAGGCACACAATATGACAACAAGGATTAGCAATTAACGAATTAAGATTAGCTATAGTTCAATTCGGATCCAAAGTACAAATCGTAGGTGCTGGCTAAGACGTGTCGAGACGTAGCACAACAAGGTGAAAACAAAGGACGATGGAAATAACTCATAGAACAAGCAAATAGGCTGGATTTTTCCTTTTTCCTAAATTTTTCCCTGATTTTTCCAAAAGGCACTAGTATGAATCAAACTTTTTCATTTTTTCACAATTTTTTCAAATTTTTCTCTGAACAAGGATGAAAAAAAGCTGCAACCACAAAAATTTGCACCTACAACTGAGATGGGATGTGGTCTACAAAAATACAACACGTTCTCTTAAAAGAGTGCAAAAACTTTGACAATTTTCTTTCGTTATTTTCCCGATTTTTTTTGGCAATTTTGATGAAACCAAACAGGGCAAAGTCAAAGTGGCAAAACAATCTGTTGTTGAGCGTGGGTAACAGTTGCAAGATGAACCTGTATTTTGAGCTATGGGTGGGCACACAATATGACAGTAAGGATTAGCAATTAACGAATGCAGATTAGCGATAGTTCAATCCGGATCCAAAGTACAAATCACAGGTGCTGGCTAAGACGTGTCGAGACGTAGCGCAACAAGGTGAAAACAAAGGACCATGGAAAGAACTCGCAGAACAAGCAAATAGCTTGGATTTTTCTTTTTTTCTGAATTTTTCCCTAGTAGGAATCAAACTTTTTCATTTTTTCACTATTTTTTTATATTTTTCTCTGAACATGGATCAAAAAAAGATGCAACCACAAAAATTGGCACCTACAACTGAGGTGGGATGTGGTCTATAGAAATACAACATGTTCTCTGAAAAGGCGTGCAAAAACTTGACATTTTTTTCTTTATTTCCTCGAATTTGTTTGGCAATTTTGATGAAACCAAACAGGGCAAAGCCAAAGTGGTGAAACAATCTGTTGTTGAGCGTGGGTAACAGTAGCAAGATGAACCTGTATGTGGAGCTCTGGGTAGGCACACAATATGACAGCAAGGATTAGCTATTAACGAATGAAGAATAGCGATTATTCGATCCGGATCCAAAGTACAAATCACAGGTGCTGGCTAAGACGTGTCGAGACGTAGCGCAACAAGGTGAAAGCAAAGGACGATGGAAAGAACTCACAGAACAAGCAAATAGCCTGGATTTTTCCTTTTTCCTAAATTTTTCCCTGATTTTTCCAAAAGGCACTAGTAGGAATCAAACTTTTTTATTTTTTCACTATTTTTATTATATTTTTCTCTGAATAAGGATCAAAAAAAGATGCAACCATAAAAATTGGCACCTACAACTGAGGTGGGATGTGGTCTACCGAAAAACTGCACGTTCTCTAAAAAGCGTGCAAAAACTTGACAATTTTTTTTCTTTATTTCTCCGAATTTCTTTGGCAATTTTGATGAAACCAAACAGGGCAAAGCCAAAGTGGTGAAACAATCTATTGTTGAGCGTGGGTAACAGTTGCAAGATAAACCTGTTTGTGGAGCTATGGGTAGGCACACAATATGACAGCAAGGATTAGCTATTAACGAATGCAGATTAGCGATTGTTCAATCCGGATCCAAAGTACAAATCACAGGTGCTGGCTAAGACATGTCGAGACGTAGCGCAACAAGGTGAAAACAAAGGACAATGGAAAGAACTCACAGAACAAGCAAATAGCCCGAATTTTTCTTTTTTCCTGAATTTTTCCCTAATTTTTTCAAAAGGCACTAGTAGGAATCAAACTTTTTTATTTTTTCACTATTTTTATTATATTTTTTCTCTAAATAAGGATAAAAAAAGATGCAACCACAAAAATTGGCACCTACAACTGAGATGGGATGTGGTCTACAGAAATACAGCACGTTCTCTGAAAATCGTGCAAAAACTTGACAATTTTTTTTTCTTTATTTTCCCGAATTTTTTTGGCAATTTTGATGAAACCAAATAGGACAAAGCCAAAGTGGTGAAACAATCTGTTGTTGAGCATGGGTAACAGTTGCAAGATGAAACTTTGCTGATAGAAGAATATGTGGAGCTATAGGTAGGCACACAATATGACAGCAAGGATTAGCAATTAACGAATGCAGATTAACGATTGTTCAATCCAGATCCAAAGTACAAATCACAGGAGCTGGCTAAGGCGTGTCGAGACGTGGCGCAACAAGGTGAAAACAAAGGACGACGGAAAGAACTCATAGAACAAACAAATAGCCTGGATTTTTCCTTTTTACTGAATTTTTTCCTGATTTTTCCAAAAGGCATTAGTAGGAATCAAACTTTTTTATTTTTTCACTATTTTTTATATATTTTTCTCTGAACAAGGATCAAATAATATGCAACCACAAAAATTAGCACCTGCAACTAAGGTGGGATGTGGTCTACAAAAATACAACACGTTCTCTGAAAAGCGTGCAAAAACTTGATAATTTTTTTCTTTATTTTCTCGAATTTGTTTGGCAATTTTGATGAAACCAAACAGGGCAAAGCCAAAGTGGCGAAACAATCTGTTGTTGAGCGTGGGTAACAGTTGCAAGATGAACCTGTATGTGGAGCTATGGGTAGGCACACAATATGACAGCAAGGATTAGCTATTAACGAATGCAGATTAGCAATTGTTCAATCCAGATCCAAAGTATAAATCATAGGTGCTTGCTAAGACGTGTCGAGACGTAGCCCAACAAGGTGAAAACAAAGGACGATGGAAAGAACTCATAGAACAAGCAAATAGCTCGGATTTTTACTTTTTCCTAAATTTTTTCCTGATTTTTCCAAAAGGCACTAATAGGAATCAAACTTTTTTATTTTTTCACTATTTTTTATACTTTTCTCTGAACATGGATCAAAAAAAGATGCAACCACAAAAATTGGCACGTACAACTGAGGTGGGATGTTGTCTACAAAAATACAACACGTTCTCTGAAAAGCGTGCAAAAACTTGACAATTTTTTTCTTTATTTCCCTGAATTTCTTTGGCAATTTTGATGAAACCAAACAGGGCAAAGCCAAAGTGGCGAAACAATCTATTGTTGAGTGTGGGAAACAGTTGCAAGATGAACCTGTATGTGGAGCTATGGGTAGGCACACAATATGACAGCAAGGATTAGCTATTAACGAATGCAGATTAGCGATTGTTCAATCCGGATCCAAAGTACAAATTACAGGTGCTGGCTAAGACATGTCGAGACATAGCGCAACAAGGTGAAAACAAAGGACAATGGAAAGAACTCACAGAACAAGCAAATAGCCCAAATTTTTCTTTTTTCCTGAATTTTTCCCTGATTTTTTCAAAAGGCACTAGTAGGAATCAAACTTTTTTATTTTTTCACTATTTTTATTATATTTTTTCTCTAAATAAGGATAAAAAAGATGCAACCACAAAAATTGGCACCTACAACTGAGATGGGATGTGGTCTACAGAAATACAGCACATTCTCTGAAAATCGTGCAAAAACTTGACAATTTTTTTTCTTTATTTCCCCGAATTTCTTTTGCAATTTTGATGAAACCAAACAGGGCAAAGCCAAAGTTGCGAAACAATCTATTGTTGAGCGTGGGTAACAGTTGCAAGATGAACCTGTGCTGACAGAAGAATATGTGGAGCTATGGGTAGGCACACAATATGACAGCAAGGATTAGCAATTAACGAATGCAGATTAGCGATTGTTCAATCCGGATGCAAAGTACAAATCACAGGAGCTGGCTAAGGCGTGTCGAGACGTGGCGCAACAAGGCGAAAACAAAGGACGATGGAAAGAACTAATAGAACAAACAAATAGCCTAGATTTTTCCTTTTTCCTGAATTTTTTCCTGATTTTTCCAAAAGGCATCAGTAGGAATCAAACTTTTTTATTTTTTCACTATTTTTTATATATTTTTCTCTGAACAAGGATCAAAAAAAGATGCAACCACAAATATTAGCACCTACAACTAAGGTGGGATGTGGTCTACAAAAATACAACACGTTCTCTGAAAAGCGTGCAAAAACTTGACAATTTTTTTCTTTATTTTTCCGAATTTGTTTGTCAATTTTGATCAAACCAAACAGGGCAAAGCCAAAGTGGCGAAACATTCTGTTGAGCGTGGGTAACAGTTGCAAGATGAATCTGTATGTGGAGCTATGGGTAGGCACACAATATGACAGCAAGGATTAGCTATTAACGAATGCAGATTAGCGATTGTTCAACCCGGATCCAAAGAACAAATCACAGGTGCTGGCTAAGACGTGTCGAGACGTAGCGCAACAAGGTAAAAACAAAGGACGATGGAAAGAACTCATAGAACAAGCAAATAGCCTAGATTTTTTCTTTTCCTGAATTTTTCCCTGATTTTTCCAACAGGCACTAGTAGGAATCAAACTTTTTTTATTTTTTCACTGTTTTTATTGTATTTTTCTCTGAATAAGGATAAAAAAAGATGCAACCACAAAAATTGGCACCTACAACTGAGGTGGGATGTGGTCTATAGAAATACAGCACGTTCTCAGAAAAGCGTGCAAAAACTTTTACAATTTTTTCTTTATTTCCCCGAATTTTTTTGGCAATTTTGGTAAAACCAAATAGGGCAAAGCCAAAGTGGTGAAACAATCTATTGTTGAGCGTGGGTAACAGTTGCAAGATGAACCTATGCTGACAGAAGAATATGTAGAGCTATGGGTAGGAACACAATATGACAGCAAGGATTAGCAATTAACGAATGCAGATTAGCGATTGTTCAATCCGGATCCAAAGTTCAAATCACAGGTACTTGCTAAGACGTGTCGAGACGTTGCGCAACAAGGTGAAAACAAAGGACGATAGAAAGAACTCATAGAACAAGCAAATAGCCCGGATTTTTACTTTTTCCTGAATTTTTCCTTGATTTTTCCAAAAGGCACTAGTAGGAATCAAACTTTTTTATTTTTTCACTATTTTTTTATATTTTTCTCTGAACACGGATCAAAAAAAGATGCAACCACAAAAATTGGTATCTACAACTGAGGTGGGATGTTGTCTACAAAAATACAACACGTTTCTCTAAAAAGCGTGCAAAAACTTTTACAATTTTTTTCTTTATTTCCCTGAATTTCTTTGGCAATTTTGATGAAACCAAACAGGGCAAAGCCAAAGTGGTGAAACAATCTATTGTTGAGCGTGGGTAACAGTTGCAAGATGAACCTGTGCTGATAGAAGAATATGTGCAGCTATGGGTAGACACACAATATGACAGCAAGGATTAGCAATTAACGAATGCAGATTAGCGATTATTCAATCCGGATCCAAAGTACAAATCACAGGAGCTGGCTAAGGCGTGTCGAGACGTGGCGCAACAAGGTGAAAACAAAGGACGATGGAAAGAACTCATAGAACAAACAAATTGCCTGGATTTTTCCTTTTTCCTGAATTTTTTACTGATTTTTTCAAAAGGCATTAGTAGGAATCAAACTTTTTTATTTTTTTCACTATTTTTTATATATTTTTCTCTGAACAAGGATCAAAAAAAGATGCAACCACAAATATTAGCACCTACAACTAAGGTGGGATGTGGTATACAAAAATGCAACACGTTCTCTGAAAAGCGTGCAAAAACTTGACAATTTTTTTCTTTATTTTCCTGAATTTGTTTGGCAATTTTGATCAAACCAAACAGGGCAAAGCCAAAGTGGCGAAACAATCTGTTGTTGAGCGTGGGTAACAGTTGCAAGATGAACCTGTATGTGGAGCTATGGGTAGGCACACAATATGACAGCAAGGATTAGCTATTAACGAATGCAGATTAGCGATGGTTCAATCTGGATCCGAAGTATAAATCATAGGTGCTGGCTAAGACGTGTCGAGACGTAGCACAACAAGGTGAAAACAAAGGACGATGGAAATAACTCATAGAACAAGCAAATAGGCTGGATTTTTCCTTTTTCCTAAATTTTTCCCTGATTTTTCCAAAAGGCACTAGTAGGAATCAAACTTTTTCATTTTTTCACAATTTTTTCATATTTTTCTCTGAACAAGGATGAAAAAAAGCTGCAACCACAAAAATTTGCACCTACAACTGAGATGGGATGTGGTCTACAAAAATACAACACGTTCTCTTAAAAGAGTGCAAAAACTTTGACAATTTTCTTTCGTTATTTTCCTGAATTTTTTTGGCAATTTTGATGAAACCAAACCGGGCAAAGTCAAAGTGGCAAAACAATCTGTTGTTGAGCGTGGGTAACAGTTGCAAGATGAACCTGTATTTTGAGCTATGGGTGGGCACACAATATGACAGTAAGGATTAGCAATTAACGAATGCAGATTAGCGATAGTTCAATCCGGATCCAAAGTACAAATCACAGGTGCTGGCTAAGACGTGTCGAGATGTAGCGCAACAAGGTGAAAACAAAGGACCATGGAAAGAACTCGCAGAACAAGCAAATAGCCTAGATTTTTCCTTTTTTCTGAATTTTTCCCTGGTTTTTCCAAAAGGCACTAGTAGGAATCAAACTTTTTTATTTTTTCACTATTTTTTTATATTTTTCTCTGAACATGGATCAAAAAAAGATGCAACCACAAAAATTGGCACCTACAACTGAGGTGGGATGTGGTCTATAGAAATACAACATGTTCTCTGAAAAGGCGTGCAAAAACTTGACATTTTTTTCTTTATTTCCCCGAATTTGTTTGGCAATTTTGATGAAACCAAACAGGGCAAAGCCAAAGTGGTGAAACAATCTGTTGTTGAGCGTGGGTAATAGTAGCAAGATGAACCTGTATGTGGAGCTCTGGGTAGGCACACAATATGACAGCAAGGATTAGCTATTAACGAATGAAGAATAGCGATTATTCGATCCGGATCCAAAGTACAAATCACAGGTGCTGGCTAAGACGTGTCGAGACGTAGTGCAACAAGGTGAAAGCAAAGGACGATGGAAAGAACTCACAGAACAAGCAAATAGCCTGGATTTTTCCTTTTTCCTAAATTTTTCCCTGATTTTTCCAAAAGGCACTAGTAGGAATCAAACTTTTTTATTTTTTCACTATTTTTATTATATTTTTCTCTGAATAAGGATCAAAAAAAGATGCAACCATAAAAATTGGCACCTACAACTGAGGTGGGATGTGGTCTACCGAAAAACTGCACGTTCTCTAAAAAGCGTGCAAAAACTTGACAATTTTTTTCTTTATTTCTCCGAATTTCTTTGGCAATTTTGATGAAACCAAACAGGGCAAAGCCAAAGTGGTGAAACAATCTATTGTTGAGCGTGGGTAACAGTTGCAAGATAAACCTGTTTGTGGAGCTATGGGTAGGCACACAATATGACAGCAAGGATTAGCTATTAACGAATGCAGATTAGCGATTGTTCAATCCGGATCCAAAGTACAAATCACAGGTGCTGGCTAAGACATGTCGAGACGTAGCGCAACAAGGTGAAAACAAAGGACAATGGAAAGAACTCACAGAACAAGCAAATAGCCCGAATTTTTCTTTTTTCCTGAATTTTTCCCTGATTTTTTCAAAAGGCACTAGTTGGAATCAAACTTTTTTATTTTTTCACTATTTTTATTATATTTTTTCTCTAAATAAGGATAAAAAAAGATGCAACGACAAAAATTGGCACCTACAAATGAGATGGGATGTGGTCTACAGAAATACAGCACGTTCTCTGAAAATCGTGCAAAAACTTGACAATTTTTTTTTCTTTATTTTCCCGAATTTTTTTGGCAATTTTGATGAAACCAAACAGGACAAAGCCAAAGTGGTGAAACAATCTGTTGTTGAGCATGGGTAACAGTTGCAAGATGAACCTTTGCTGATAGAAGAATATGTGGAGCTATAGGTAGGCACACAATATGACAGCTAGGATTAGCAATTAACGAATGCAGATTAACGATTGTTCAATCCGGATCCAAAGTACAAATCACAGGAGCTGGCTAAGGCGTGTCGAGACGTGGCGCAACAAGGTGAAAACAAAGGACGACGGAAAGAACTCATAGAACAAACAAATAGCCTGGATTTTTCCTTTTTACTGAATTTTTTCCTGATTTTTCCAAAAGGCATTAGTAGGAATCAAACTTTTTTATTTTTTCACTATTTTTTATATATTTTTCTCTGAACAAGGATCAAATAATATGCAACCACAAAAATTAGCACCTGCAACTAAGGTGGGATGTGGTCTACAAAAATACAACACGTTCTCTGAAAAGCGTGCAAAAACTTGATAATTTTTTTCTTTATTTTCTCGAATTTGTTTGGCAATTTTGATGAAACCAAACAGGGCAAAGCCAAAGTGGCGAAACAATCTGTTGTTGAGCGTGGGTAACAGTTGCAAGATGAACCTGTATGTGGAGCTATGGGTAGGCACACAATATGACAGCAAGGATTAGCTATTAACGAATGCAGATTAGCAATTGTTCAATCCGGATCTAAAGTACAAATCATAGGTGCTTGCTAAGACGTGTCGAGACGTAGCCCAACAAGGTGAAAACAAAGGACGATGGAAAGAACTCATAGAACAAGCAAATAGCTCGGATTTTTACTTTTTCCTAATTTTTTTCCTGATTTTTCCAAAAGGCACTAATAGGAATCAAACTTTTTTATTTTTTCACTATTTCTTATACTTTTCTCTGAACACGGATCAAAAAAAAGATGCAACCACAAAAATTGGCACCTACAACTGAGGTGGGATGTTGTCTACAAAAATACAACACGTTCTCTGAAAAAGCGTGCAAAAACTTGACAATTTTTTTCTTTATTTCCCCGAATTTCTTTGGCAATTTTGATGAAACCAAACAGGGCAAAGCCAAAGTGGCGAAACAATCTATTGTTGAGTGTGGGAAACAGTTGCAAGATGAACCTGTATGTGGAGCTATGGGTAGGCACACAATATGACAGCAAGGATTAGCTATTAACGAATGCAGATTAGCGATTGTTCAATTCGGATCCAAAGTACAAATCACAGGTGCTGGCTAAGACATGTCGAGACATAGCGCAACAAGGTGAAAACAAAGGACAATGGAAAGAACTCACAGAACAAGCAAATAGCCCAAATTTTTCTTTTTTCCTGAATTTTTCCCTGATTTTTTCAAAAGGCACTAGTAGGAATCAAACTTTTTTATTTTTTCACTATTTTTATTATATTTTTTCTCTAAATAAGGATAACAAAAGATGCAACCACAAAAATTGGCACCTACAACTGAGATGGGATGTGGTCTACAGAAATACAGCACGTTCTCTGAAAATCGTGCAAAAACTTGACAATTTTTTTTTCTTTATTTCCCCGAATTTCTTTTGCAATTTTGATGAAACCAAACAGGGCAAAGCCAAAGTGGCGAAACAATCTATTGTTGAGCGTGGGTAACAGTTGCAAGATGAACCTGTGCTGACAGAAGAATATGTGGAGCTATGGGTAGGCACACAATATGATAGCAAGGATTAGCAATTAACGAATGCAGATTAGCGATTGTTCAATCCGTATGCAAAGTACAAATCACAGGAGCTGGCTAAGGCGTGTCGAGACGTGGCGCAACAAGGCGAAAACAAAGGACGATGGAAAGAACTAATAGAACAAACAAATAGCCTAGATTTTTCCTTTTTCCTGAATTTTTTCCTGATTTTTCCAAAAGGCATCAGTAGGAATCAAACTTTTTTATTTTTTCACTATTTTTTATATATTTTTCTCTGAACAAGGATCAAAAAAAGATGCATCCACAAATATTAGCACCTACAACTAAGGTGGGATGTGGTCTACAAAAATACAACATGTTCTCTGAAAAGCGTGCAAAAACTTGACAATTTTTTTCTTTATTTTTCTGAATTTGTTTGTCAATTTTTGATGAAACCAAACAGGGCAAAGCCAAAGTGGTGAAACAATCTATTGTTGAGCGTGGGTAACAGTTGCAAGATGAACCTGTGCTGACAGAAGAATATGTGCAGCTATGGGTAGACACACAATATGACAGCAAGGATTAGCAATTAACGAATGCAGATTAGCGATTATTCAATCCGGATCCAAAGTACAAATCACAGGAGCTGGCTAAGGCGTGTCGAGACGTGGCGCAACAAGGTGAAAACAAAGGACGATGGAAAGAACTCATAGAACAAACAAATAGCCTGGATTTTTCCTTTTTCCTGAATTTTTTACTGATTTTTTCAAAAGGCATTAGTAGGAATCAAAATTTTTTATTTTTTCACTATTTTTTATATATTTTTCTCTGAACAAGGATCAAAAAAAGATGCAACCACAAATATTAGCACCTACAACTAAGGTGGGATGTGGTATACAAAAATGCAACACGTTCTCTGAAAAGCGTGCAAAAACTTGACAATTTTTTTCTTTATTTTCCTGAATTTGTTTGGCAATTTTGATCAAACCAAACAGGGCAAAGCCAAAGTGGCGAAACAATCTGTTGTTGAGCGTGGGTAACAGTTGCAAGATGAACCTGTATGTGGAGCTATGGGTAGGCACACAATATGACAGCAAGGATTAGCTATTAACGAATGCAGATTAGCGATGGTTCAATCTGGATCCGAAGTACAAATCATAGGTGCTGGCTAAGACGTGTCGAGACGTAGCACAACAAGGTGAAAACAAAGGACGATGGAAAGAACTCATAGAACAAGCAAATAGCCCGGATTTTTCCTTTTTTCTGAATTTTTCCCTGATTTTCCAAAAGGCACTAATAGCAATCAAACTTTTTTATTTTTTCACTATTTTTTTATATTTTTCTCTGAACAAGGATCAGAAAAAGATGCAACCATAAAAATTGGCACCTACAACTGAGGTGGGATGTGGTCTACAAAAATACAACACGTTCTCTAAAAAGCGTGCAAAAACTTGACAATTTTTTTCTTTATTTCCCCGAATTTCTTTGGCAATTTTGATGAAACCAAACAGGGCAAAGCCAAAGTGGTGAAACAATCTGTTGTTGGGCGTGGGTAACAGTTGCAAGATGAACCTGTATGTGGAGCTATGGGTAGGCACACAATATGATGTTGATGGTCCTTAAGTATCAAATATAATTGTCAACTAAACATGGAAAAGGATCAATATGCACCAAACATCTAGAATTAGAGTTTTATCTGACAGAATTCCACGAGTTTTGGTGTTTATCTATTTCTGCAGGGAGTTATCAGATAATATGGAAAAGAGGTCCACATGTCGGGTTAATGACGGGAAAATTACTTGGCACGCAATTATCTTACATCTAGAAGACTCCAGAAGCCACGGGAACGAACGGGAGCCGTAACAGGCCAGGACACAGGGCGCCCGCCCTGTGCCCTACGGCGCCCGCCCTGCCCCTCGGGCCAATCAGCTTCTGCCTCGCGGATTATGCTCCACCGCCTCTCTAGATCAAGGAAAACCGTCCGTTCTAAGTCGGTTTGATCCGACAGTCCAGATTCATTTGAAAGGGCTATATAAGCAAGGCACCACCACCCCAGGGGAGAAGGAGAAATCATTATCAGAGGAAGCCAGAAAAGTTAGGGTTTAGGAAGTTCTCTCCCACAGAGAATTAAAAGTAGCTACTCCATTGTTCTTCAAGTCTTATAGGTTTGATTAGATAGAATTAGAGAAGTAGAGCATTCAAGCTCTGGATTTCGGATCTTCATCAATAAAGATTGGTATTATTTCATATCATTCTCTACTACTTTATTCTAATTGCATTATGTCTCTGTTTATTATGTTCTTAGTTTACTCTAGTTCTATAATTGATATAGTTATGATTGATAATGAGTTTATGTATGAGTTTGCAAAGCGCTTAGCTCTTACCTCGAGGGAGTTAAGTGGTAGATCATATGTGCGCGTGGTGCTTAGATATTATTTACCTGCAAAAGTATCCTATTGGCCGGGTTGTGTGGTAGTTCGCGATAATGAAAGCTTCGTTGATTCTTATATAGTCCACCCTCCGTTGATAGGACAGGCATAATTTGTATTGCGGAGTAAGTCTTACTATGTTCTGATTTACTTTAGCAATGTTCCTCATACATAAGTAAAGAGTCTTTTATGCTATATATGATCTTGTAGAATGTTTAGAGTAGATTGTGACTTAGTAGATAGTAGATACTTAGAATCCATTCTCTAGCTAATCCGACGTCACCTTATATCAATATGGAGTAGTCTATTTCTAATCGCTGTGTTATTTACCCATGAGCTTATAATTCATTATCTTTATTTATGGCTTACCCCCTGCCAAAGCAAGTGACTGTGTGACGAGTTTCTCATTAGTAATCATGTTTAGCAAAGTTGATCTCTAGTCTATGTCATTCTACACCTGCTTTCACCGTTCTCTTAAGCAAAATATAAATAACGATACCCGGAATACTTTTCCTGATGAAATGCTACAATGAGGTATTTTATCTGTGCGCTTGCGGATAGAATAGATTATCTTCTAAAGAGCCCTTTACATTTATAAATACCTATGTACACTCTGGCACCATGCTGGGGATGACAACCTAGTATTTAAGTGGTGTTAGTAAGTGTCAACAAGCATTTCTGGCGCCGTTGCCGGGGATCGGTAATGAAAGTCAGGAAGTCATCAAGATTATTGACATAAAATTTTTTAAACTAGACTATTGAGAAAAATTGCAAAAACAGCTACTAAGTGAGAAATCATAACAAGGCACCTCTACTTTGGCAGGATTCACCCTGTTGTTTTTCTATGTTTATATTTTTATACAGGGTATATCAGGATTGACTTTGGTACATTCAACTCTTCATCATCAGAACCAAAGCAATCAAAAAGAAGAAGCTAGTCACCATTTGTTGAAGCTATGGCACAAAAGACGTTACAAGAATTCTCTGCTCCAACTCTTGAGAACATTCCAACTGGTCCAAGAATTGAAGCAGAAGAAGAAGAAGCACCCGAGTTTGAGCTCAAGTCAAGCCTCATCAATTTGGTGCAAGCTACACAATTCACTGGAAAGGTACACGAAGATGCAAATGCACATCTGCAGAATTTCCTGGAGATTGGAAGCACAATCCGCATCAACGGTGTTCACAAGGACGTCATACTACTTCGCCTCTTTCCATTCTCATTAGAAGGAAAAGCGAGGAAGTGGTTTTACACTCATAAAGACAACATCAATAACTGGACGGACTTGTCAGATGCCTTTCTAGCAAAGTTTTTCCCTATAGGCAAAACAGCTGCCTTAAGAGGAAATATTGTCAATTTCCAGCAGCAGAAGATAGAAGCCATTTCAGAAGCATGGGAGCGTTTTCAAGGATACATATCAGATTGTCCTCACCATGGAATGGCTAGATGGTTACTTATGCAGACCTTCTACCATGGATTAACTCAGAAGGCTCGTGAGTGCCTAGATGCATCTGCTAAAGGATCATTCTTGGAGCTTACAATTGGACAAGCTGAGACACTTTTGGAGGAGATATCAGAAAATCAAGGCTGGTTCCAAGACAAAGCTCAACAATGTCATCAAATTGAAGAAATACCAGAAGAAGTACATGCAATATCAACCAAGATGGAGAATTTGCTCCATTAGATTGATCAGAGGGCCAAGTTCAAAGAAGATCAAAGAGTCATTGAAACAGCACATAAACCCACTGTAAGTCAACCCAATAGTAAAGGTATTAACTTAGGTAATTCCTTCAAGCCACTTAAGGAAATAATAGCTCAACAAACCAAAATTAATGATAAAGTTAAACAAAGGCTAGATACAAATGAATCATCTCTAACAGATATACATAATAAAATGGATTTTCTATCAGCTGCCTTTGATGAGCAAAACACTATTAATAAAAGGGTAGAACTTAAATTAGCAAAGCTAGCTGCTGCACTGCCTGTTGCTACTAACCTTGAGCAGGTAAAGAACATAATTACCAGAGGAGGGAAGGCCACTAAGGATCCTCCTTTCCCAAAAGAGAGGCAAAGAAAACCAGCATCAGTGCAACCAGCAGTGATAGAAGAAAACCCTGTTGAAGCAGAAGAGCTGCTACGATCACCAAGAACTGGAGAAATGATGAAAGATTTTTACGACACCAACTATTTGCCATTCCCTAGAAGAAACAGAGGACCACAGTCGGATGAGCAGTTTGGTAAGTTTGTGGAGGTAATTCAGAAATTATATGTCAACATATCTCTACTTGATGCCATACAGGTACCCACATATGCAAAGTACATTAGAGATATTCTTAACAAGAAGAGGCCACTGCCCACCACTGAGGTGATCAAGCTGGCAGAAGAGTGTAGTGAGGCCATCCTCAACATACCATTAAGAAAGAAGAAAGATTCAGGATGTCCCACCATTGATTGCTCGATCGGAGACCAACACTTCAACAATGCACTTTGTGATCTCAGAGCAAGCGTCAGCGTGATGCCAGCATCAGTCTACAAGAAGCTCAAGCATACAACCCTTGAACAAACATCAATGTGTCTACAACTAGCAGATCAATCAATTCGACACCCAATGGGCATCGCCGAAAACATCCCAGTCAAGATAAGAGACTTCATTATACCAGTAGACTTTGTGGTACTAGACATGAGTCCCGACTCAAAAGTGTCCATTATCCTTGGGAGGCCATTTCTGAGTACCGCCAACACCCACATTGATGTCGGAAAGGGAGAAATCAAGTTCAACATAAACAGACAAGAAGAACACTTCACATTCAAACCCAGACCAGAGAGAGACTCCACAGTGAAGGAAGTTCATGAAGAAGAACCACTGGAGGCACTATCTCCGGAGGAAGGTAAATTAGAAGATTGAAAGATTTGGAGGTCCAGCTTGGGGGACCTAAAATTCCCAAACCCTCGCCAGGAGACCTTGATCTCAAGAGCCGTAGAGAGAAAGACATCTACCAACAGTTAAAAGGTAGGTACTTCATCCATACCCCCACTCTTGATCCACTGCTTTTACTAGAAACGGGGATGGGCACCGAGTTTGATCTTATCTTTCGCATGCTGGAGTGGACTAATTTTTGGGATATCACAGAACTGGGTTCTCGTCTCCTCACCATTGAGTTTTTGTGCACTTTGCAAATTTGTGAAGGGGGCATTGTTTTCCGGATGTTCAAACAAGACATCATGTTGTCTTGGAGAGAACTAAGTGACCATCTTGGTTTCTCTCCAAGATGTCTTTTAGACATTGATACCGGTTTACCAAATTTTGATCGGAACCAGTTTTGGAGAGAAATCTCTCGAGATCTGTCTTTCAACCAGCCCCGAACCAGTGACATGGAGCATCCGACTCTAAGGATGTTCCACAAATGGCTCGGGTATAATTTGTTCTTTCGTGATGACATTAGGAAGGTTAGGATTGGAGATTTGCAGCTTCTCTATGCTGCCATTAACAAAACCGCCGTTTCACCCGTCATGCTTTTAGTCTCCCATTGGCTTGCTATCCCCACTCTTCAAGGTCCAGTCGGTTGTACCTCGCTTGTGACTCGCCTTGCCACAAATCTTAACTTATTGGAAAATTCATCTCTTGAATTTATTGATGAATCAAGAACATATCATGGCTATGACACATTCCGGCAGGCGAGGATGTTAAAAAGGGAAATTGGAATTATGTATATGTTGTACGACAATGATGTCAAGGTTTGGTTACCTAACCCGAGCCTTGGCCTCTATGCCATACAAAATTATTTGATTGATGTTGCAGCAGAGCCAGTGAACCAGCGTGTACCACAACGCGTGGCATCCGAAAGGATTACCACTCATCAAAGACACGACTGGTCTGGAGCTGATCCTGGACCGGAGGAAGCAGCACATCTTCACTATCGTGATTACAACCCCCGAGTCCTTAGGGACCCATGGGTTCAATCCACGCAGCCGCTTGAACCAACACCGGAGGAATGGCCGGAGGGCCAAGACCATCAGTGGGCTAACCCACCATACACTGTAGGCAGATTTTCTGCTGATCCCTATGGAGCCTCAACCTCCAGGACCCAGCCTCACTTTGATACAGTGTAACACCCTAAAATTTGAAGAAAAGAAAAATAGGGAAAAATGTGATTTTTATATTTATTTTTGTGAATCATGCAACTATAGAATAAGAATAATTTTATAAATTTAAAATCAAATATAAGGGTAGGAACATGGTTGAGCATTCATGCTGCTGCATTTGGAGTTTTGCATTGAGTGGTTTAAAATCAAATTCAAACTTGATTTGAAAATCTTTTGAAAAATGGATTTGAGAAATTAAAAAAAAAGAATTCTTACCTTCTTACCGGGCCGCATCCTTCCCCCGCAGCCCAGCTTCACGGCCTGCTGCGGCAGCCCGCTCCGCGCGCGTCGCCCGCGTGGGCCGAGCCGGCCAGCGGCCCGCCTGCCTTATTCCCGCACGCGCGCCCCGTTTTCGCTTTGAGCCGCCGACATGCGGGACCCACATGTCAGCGTCCCTTTCCCCTTTCCCTTCTTCTTCCTCCGGCTCTTTCCAACCGCGAGCTCGTTTTCCTTCTTCTCCGATTCGAATCGGTGGTTCGAATCTCTTCCCTTCCTTAATTAGCGACGCATCCGGGCTATAAAATGCGACCCCCGCATCATACCGCATCTATCCCACCCTTTTGGAGCCGCCCTAGTCGTTTCGTCGAGTCACCGCGCGCGCCACCGCCGCCATAGCCGCCACCGCAAGCTAGCCGTCGCTTTCCAGTCATCCTCCGGTCTTCTTGTCGCGCGGGGTGAGTTCGCCGTGAGCTTCTCGACCTCCCGGTGTTTTCCTTTCTCCGTTTGGTGGCCGGAGCGGAGTTTTCACGTTCTCCGGTGATGGCGCCGCCGTGGGGGCTCGCCGGCGGCCGAAAGATTGGCCGGAGCACGCCGGCGTCTTCTCTCTCTCTCCTCTGATTTGATCTGAGCCGTTCGCTTTAGATCCGACGGTCGAGATTCGTAGATAACGGTTCGGCCGGCGTTTTTGCTAAAGAGACCCTGGGATTTTCAAATATATAACCCGCAGTCCTAAAGCGTAAAGTTCAGAATACGTTTTGATTAAAGGAAAACGTAATTTGTTTCGGAAAAAGAAAAATACGCTTTCTGATATTTACAGTTTTGCCACTGAGATTGTTTTAGCCGTAGAATCTTCGTTTTAACTCCGATTTGATCCATTCAAATTGCGTTAGATTCATATTTGCGAGCTCTATCTAATGGTGTAACTGTACAGTAGGTTTAGATTAATTTATTTTCGAGTTTCAATTAAAGTATTTATTTTTCTATAGGAAATCTTCGGAAATTCATAACTTTGTCGTTTTAGATCCGTTTTTCGTGATCTTCACGTCTGTGTGATCCTAGCGAGTTGTAGATTCATTTTAAAGACTTTTTATTTTATTTTCTTACTGTTGGTGTATTGTTCTAATTATAGTCTTGTTTGTCTATGCATGATTGCCTCTGGATGTGTGTTGTTGATAATGGTTGATCGAGTATAGACGGTGAGCAATTCGTTGGAGATCAAGAGCCTTACTACGAGCAAGATCTTCAGGACCAGTTTGAGCAAGGCAAGTATAGCATGGGATTATCCTTGTTGTCCTATTCACCTTATGCAATTAAAATCATTATGCATTTATTCCTTGTTAAGGATGACTTAGTGATTGATCCTATACCTTGGTACCTATTATGATGCATTGATTAGTATGGCTAGTGCTTAAACATGGACTATGATCATGTAAAATTGATTAAAGGAATATGCAATAAACATTTAAAATATGATTTTGATTCTTGTATAAAGGGGATTAGAGCATGTGTGTTGTTTTGATGCTCTAATTGCTCTCCATAAGGACTCATCTATAAGCGACAATCCGGGATTTACAGTACAACTGTGAGGGCTATATGGCTCTGGCTTTAGTCATATAGAAGGACCTTTTCTAGCTTGTTAGAGGTAATCCTTTATGGCGTAAGAATGGCTTGACGAATCGGGTATAGTGCGGCCTCTGTCCTTATGTGTATAGGCTGCGGGTCAATGTGCCATTTGGAAGGGGGGCTCTACATCTGTTTGCCGAGTGAATCTAATGGCCCTAACTTGTTAGACGAACCTTCGAAAGACTTCATAGTGTTTACCCTGCCTGCTCACCTTGGTAGTGTTTTGGGAGTAATTAACCCGGGCATTTGGGTAACACGACTCACAGTGAAAGTGTACAACCTCTGCAGAGTGTAGAACTGTTATAACAGCCGTGCTCACGGTCACGAGTGGCCTTGGACCCTTATGGAATAGTTGATTAATTGTTTATGTTTATGTTTTTGCTATTCATTAATCATTTCACATGGATCATATGTTTATTGTTTACATTGAGACCTATTGATGCTATTGATATGCTAAAATCATGTTAACTAAAAGCTACATGCTGATAAACCCATGATTATGCCTATTTGAGCCTCATGAACCCCATGTTACACTTGTTGAGTACGAGATGTACTTACGCTTGTTTATTTCTCTTATTTGGATAAAAATCCCGGATGGGTAACAGATGGAGGTAATAGCGACTACTACGCCTACTTCCCTGAGGATTACTAGTCTTGCTGTCAACCAGTCAATGTACCTGTGACTGGAGCTACCACGAGAGAGATTTTTTATATATACTTCCGCTACATTTGTGTTAAGACTATGTGTTAAATATCGTGATGTAATAACATTTGCCATGATACTTCTGTTATAATTTGTGAACTTATGTGTGATTGATCTCTGGGCGCACATAAGGGTAAGCATTCCATTTGGTCGATAAATGGGTGTGACAAATTGGTATCAGAGCTCTTGTTGACTGTAGGACGCAAGCCTAGTTAGCAATGGTCGAAGTAGTGTCATCTTTACACTATTTTTATGCTCACTATCTTGCTCTTGTTATTTGATAAATTTTTATGCTTCTTATGTCTCATTCTATTACAAAATTTTGCTTCTATTCTAACTTCATCTAAAAATTCTGTAGATGACTCGTGACCGTAAGACTGCCCGCATCAGCTTTGGAGGATACTACCCACCTCGTGCCCTGCTTGCAACTGAAGAGCCACAAGAGCCAGAACCTTAGGAACAAGAGAAGACCCCTGTAGTACCAGTCCAAGCACCAGCACCTCCCCAGGAAGAGATTGAACCTGAAGAAGATCCAGAAATCGTTGAGATTGAAGATGGTGAGGAGGAAGATAATGGAGGAGAACAACCCCCGTCTCCACCACATGAAGCTCCTGAAGATATGCCACCTCCTCCAATGGGGTGGACTGTGAGGATCTACCACAGGAATGGAGGGGATGCTGTCTCTCACATTCGCCTAGTGGGGATGCTCACTGCTTACTTCGCGGATTGGCATCCAGCTGTGGAGTACATCTGCTGGGAGTACACTCATCCACTAGAGAGCACGTACTGGAAGGCAAGGGCAAGTATCTTTGCACACAAGCAAGACAAGGGGGCATATCAGCTGGACAGGATGTTCTCTCATGTGGGACATCGAGCTACCATTGAGGATAGCATTGAAGATGCTGCTTTTGAAGCATGTATGGGTCTTCGCTATCTTCGCTTTAACCTCATGAAGCATGACATCCATCGTTTCCTTCCTCGTGCACACCCCGAGCTTGGTTGGGCTATGACAGATCCAGTGCAGTTAGAGCCACTACCTCGGGTGATGGTGAACTTTGTCTATGACATGATGGACAGGAAGCTGCAACTAGAGGAGATGGTGAGGACACAAGGGAAGACTATCAAGAGATGCCAAGCAACCATTGATGAGCTCCGAGCAAACCAAGGCTTGCCCAAGATCTACGAGAAGTTAGAGCATGAGCCACTTCCTTAGGAAGTAGGAGTCCTTTTATGTAATAAGAACGTTCTTAGTAACGTCAGTTGAGTCAGTCGAGTCTGTCGTGTGGTTTGAACTTTGGTGTGCTAGTTGCTTTATTATTATGCTTATGTGTGAGTTGGATCTTTGTTTGAGTGTCTGGACTTGTAGGCATGTCTACAAGTTCCATTATTAAGAATAATAAGTTTAATAGTCAAGGAATAATAGTTGGGTTTGATAGTATCTCGTTTCTGTCCTTGCTGTTTTCTGGAGCAGTCTCTGATGTTTCTGTTATAGTTCAAAAATGGTTCGTGCAACATTTATGAAATTTTTATGAGAGAAACTAGACTCAAGCATCTTTCAAATGCCACTGGAATCACCTTTTTATCTAATCTGGTTCGAGAGATATAATTTTCACAAGTTAGAGTTTCTGCACAGTCTGGAATTTGGAACAGTTTCTGTTACGCCTTATTTTTCATAGACTTAACGACAGAATCTGGTCTTGAGGTCTGAATAGAAATTGTGGATAATTTCATAAGCTTTCCAACCATGTACAGCACGCCTCTTTTGGACTTCTGTAACCCGAGATATGATTGAAATACTGAACTATCAATAATGCTACTCGTCCAGAAAACTTTCAGATCTCTCTCCTAATCTTATAAGTGGTTGATAACCTGGATTTCTTAAAAGTTTGCATGTTTATGGATGGCAGATGGCCGGAAGAGGAAGAGGCAGAGGTCGTGGCAACATTCCCCCGAATCCACCACCACCACCGCCACCAACTATTGAGCAATTGCTGGCAGTACAGACGCAGTTGATGCAACAACTGGTGCAGAATCAGCAGAATCAGCCAGTTGCTGGAGTGCAACCACGTGATAAGCGTGGTGAATTTTTGAAGGGTCGTTCCCCAGTGTTCACACATGCTGCTGATCCTTTGGAGGCTGATGATTGGCTTCGTGCAGTGGAGAAACAACTCACCATTGCACAATGTGATGACCGACAGAAGGTGTTGTTCGCTTCTGGGCAACTTCAGGGAGAGGCTCAAGATTGGTGGGAGTCATATGAGTATGGCCGTCCTGCTAATGCTCCTGCAGTCACCTGGCAGGAGTTTAGAGAGAACTTCAGGGCTTATCATATACCTGAAGGGATGATAGAATTGAAGGCGGAGGAATTCAGAAACCTGACCCAAGGGTCAATGTCTGTAGCTGAGTACCGTGACAAGTTTGCTCAACTGTCACGATATGCTCCACATGAGGTGGCCAATGACAATGATAAGCAGCGCCGCTTCTTGAAGGGATTATATGATGGACTACAGTTGCAGTTGATGTCCAATACCTATCCCAACTTTCAGACGCTTGTGAACCGCGCTATTGTGGTGGATAACAAGCGCAAAGAAATGGATGCTAAGAGGAAGAGGTTACAGGGACAAGCCTCCAATAGCAACACCCGTCCACGCACTAGTTTCCAACAGAATACTCAGCAGAGACCTCCTACTGGACAGTGGAACCGTGGTCAGACCCCATTTCGTGGACAGTTCCCTCAACGTCCCCCATTTCAGCCATAGAGTAGCAACCAACGTCCACCACAGCAGAATGGGAATCAAGTGCAGCGCCAGGGTCCTTCCAACAACACCCCTACAAAGACCAGTGCTCCCAACACTCCCAACAGGTGTTTCCGTTGTGGAAAGGAAGGTCATCTGTCCTACAACTGCCCGGAGAAGCCTAACCAGCAGACTCCCCAGAGACAGAGCAGCCACCAGAAGCCCGCACTTAACTCGGGAAGGGTGAATCACTTGTCCCAGGAAACTGCAGTGGAGGAGCCAGAAGTTATGCTTGGTACGTTCGATGTCCACTCTACTCCCGCCACTGTTCTTTTTGATTCTGGAGCATCACATTCTTTCATATCACAATCATTTGTTAGAATACATAGAATCCATTTGTGTGCCATGAAGAACCCTATCTTAGTAAACTCACCTGGTGGAAGCATGCCAGCATCTTATCGTTGTCTTCCCATTAGTCTCAACTTAAGGGGGGTAGAGTTTTCAGTTAGTCCTATAGTATTGAGGACAGCTGGGATTGATCTTATACTGGGAATGGATTGGATGATGCAACAACAAGCAGAGATTCAGTGTAAGGATAAATCGGTTGTGCTGACTACACCAAAGGGGGATAGGATCAGGGTTGAAGTCAAAGTGCAAAAACAAGCGACCGCTACAGTGAACCAGCTCAATAATGGTGCTAATCAGGAGGACCCAGTTGTGGAGGAATTCCCAGATGTGTTTCCGGAGGATTTGCCAGGTATGCCACCAGACCGTGATATTGAATTTATTATTGAATTATTACCTGGAACTGCACCTATAGCTAAGCGTCCATATAGAATGGGAGTAAATGAACTAGAAGAACTTAAGAAACAAATTAAGGAACTACAGGATAAGGGTTTTATTCATCCTAGTTCGTCACCATGGGGTGCACCAGTAATTTTTGTGGATAAGAAAGATGGGACTCAGAGGATGTGTGTAGATTATCGGTCTCTTAATGAGGTTACCATTAAGAACAAGTACCCATTGCCTAGAATTGATGACCTGTTTGATCAGTTGAGAGGAGCTTGTGTATTTTCCAAGATTGACCTTCGCTCTGGATATCATCAATTGAAGATTCATGCCAGAGATATACCCAAGACAGCATTTACTACACGTTATGGGTTATATGAGTATACAGTGATGTCCTTTGGTTTGACTAATGCTCCTGCATACTTCATGTATTTAATGAATAAGGTGTTCATGGAATATCTGGACAAGTTTGTAGTGGTATTCATTGATGATATACTAGTGTTTTCCAAGACGGAGGAAGAACATGCTGAACACTTGAGGTTGGTCTTGCAGAAGCTCAGAGAACACCAACTATATGCAAAAAGGAGTAAATGTGAGTTTTGGCTTAAGGAAGTTTCTTTTCTGGGTCATATCGTTTCAAATGGAGGAATATCAGTAGATCCTGGCAAGGTGAAGGATGTATTGAATTGGAAACCACCTACCAATGCAAGTGAGATCCGTAGCTTTTTGGGATTGGCTGGTTATTATAGAAGGTTTATAGAGGGATTTTCCAAGCTTGCAAAACCAATGACTGCATTGTTGGAAAAGAATGCTAAGTTTGTGTGGTCCGAGAAGTGTCAGGCTAATTTTGAGGAATTAAAGAAAAGATTGACTACTGCACCTGTCTTAGTTTTGCCAGACCTGAATAAACCTTTCTCTATCTATTGTGATGCATCTCGATTGGGATTGGGATGTGTTCTGATGCAAGAAGGTAGAGTTGTGGCATATGCATCGAGGCAATTAAGGAAGCATGAGTTAAATTACCCTACTCATGATTTGGAATTAGCTGCAGTGGTTCATGCATTAAAGATATGGAGGCATTATTTGATTGGACACAAAAGTGATATATACACTGATCACAAGAGTCTCAAGTATATCTTCACTCAAACCGATCTGAACTTGAGGCAGCGTAGATGGTTGGAGTTGATAAAAGACTATGATCTAGAGGTGCATTATCATCCCGGAAAGGCCAACGTGGTCGCTGATGCTCTTAGTAGGAAGAGTTATGCAAATGAAATACAAGTAATGCCTATGCCAAAGGAATTGTGTGCTGAGTGTAAGCATCTGAACTTAGGATTTACTACTAATGCAGTGGAACTAGTATTGGAGCCTACTTTGGAGCAAGAAATCCGTAAAGGTCAGCAGAAGGATGAAAAGTTGAGAGAGATAGCTGAGAACATAGCGAAAGGAAAATCTCCAGGATTTCGTAAGGACGAGAATGGTACGCTTTGGTTCGGAAAAAGGCTGTGTGTGCCCGAAGATAGGGAAATACGAATGGCAATTCTGCGTGAAGCTCATGAGTCAGCTTATTCCATACATCCTGGTAGTACTAAGATGTATTTAGATCTGAAAGAGAAATATTGGTGGTATGGTTTAAAGAGAGACGTAGCTGAGTATGTTGCTTTGTGTGACACATGTCAAAGGGTGAAAGCGGAACATCAAAGACCTGCAGGATTGTTACAACCTATGCAGATACCTGAGTGGAAATGGGAAGAGGTCGGTATGGATTTTATAGTTGGGTTACCGCGGACTCAACGAGGATATGATTCAATTTGGGTGATAGTGGATCGTTTGACTAAGGTTGCTCATTTTCTGCCTGTGAAGACTACATATAGCAGTGCGAAACTAGCAGAGTTGTATATGGAAAGAATAGTGAGTCTACACGGAGTTCCTAAGAAGATTGTGTCTGATCGAGGTACTCAATTTACATCTCATTATTGGCAAAAGATACATGAATCATTGGGGACCAAACTAAATTTCAGTACAGCTTATCATCCTCAGACAGATGGTCAAACGGAAAGAATTAATCAGATATTGGAAGATATGTTGAGAGCTTGTGCCCTACAATATGGTACTAGCTGGGATAAGAGTTTGCCATACGCAGAGTTCTCTTATAACAATAGTTATCAGAAGAGTCTTCAAATGGCACCGTTTGAGGCTCTGTATGGACGAAAGTGTAGGACCCCGTTGTTCTGGAATCAGACAGGGGAAAGTCAAGTGTTTGGACCTGATGTACTAAAGGATGCTGAGAAGAAAGTAAGAATGATTAGAGATAATCTAAAAATAGCCCAGTCTAGACAGAAAAGTTATGCTGATACTCGCAGAAGAGAGTTGACATTTGAGGTAGGAGATTATGTCTACTTGAAAGTGTCACCCATGAGAAGTGTGAAGAGATTTAACATGAAGGGTAAATTAGCACCAAGATATATTGGACCTTTCAAGATTATAGAGAGACGTGGTGAAGTGGCATATCAATTGGAATTACCCGAGAGTCTGGCAGGTGTACATGATGTGTTCCATGTGTCACAATTGAAGAAATGTTTACGAGTACCAGAAGAACAGATTCCGATAGAGGAACTCACTGTTAAGGAGGATCTGACATATGAGGAGTTTCTGGTTAAGATTTTGGAGACTGCGGACAGAGTCACAAGAAGTAGAACAATCAAGATGTGTAAAGTACAGTGGAATCGGTATACTGCAGAAGAGGCTACTTGGGAACGAGAAGAGGATCTGAGAAAAACTTACCCGCAACTGTTTGAGTAAGCACCGGTCGAATCTCGGGGCGAGATTCATTTTAAGGGGGGTAGAATTGTAACACCCTAAAATTTGAAGAAAAGAAAAATAGGGAAAAATGTGATTTTTATATTTATTTTTGTGAATCATGCAACTATAGAATAAGAATAATTTTATAAATTTAAAATCAAATATAAGGGTAGGAACATGGTTGAGCATTCATGCTGCTGCATTTGGAGTTTTGCATTGAGTGGTTTAAAATCAAATTCAAACTTGATTTGAAAATCTTTTGAAAAATGGATTTGAGAAATTAAAAAAAAAAGAATTCTTACCTTCTTACCGGGCCGCATCCTTCCCCCGCAGCCCAGCTTCACGGCCTGCTGCGGCAGCCCGCTCCGCGCGCGTCGCCCGCGTGGGCCGAGCCGGCCAGCGGCCCGCCTGCCTTATTCCCGCACGCGCGCCCCGTTTTCGCTTTGAGCCGCCGACATGCGGGACCCACATGTCAGCGTCCCTTTCCCCTTTCCCTTCTTCTTCCTCCGGCTCTTTCCAACCGCGAGCTCGTTTTCCTTCTTCTCCGATTCGAATCGGTGGTTCGAATCTCTTCCCTTCCTTAATTAGCGACGCATCCGGGCTATAAAATGCGACCCCCGCATCATACCGCATCTATCCCACCCTTTTGGAGCCGCCCTAGTCGTTTCGTCGAGTCACCGCGCGCGCCACCGCCGCCATAGCCGCCACCGCAAGCTAGCCGCCGCTTTCCAGTCATCCTCCGGTCTTCTTGTCGCGCGGGGTGAGTTCGCCGTGAGCTTCTCGACCTCCCGGTGTTTTCCTTTCTCCGTTTGGTGGCCGGAGCGGAGTTTTCACGTTCTCCGGTGATGGCGCCGCCGTGGGGGCTCGCCGGCGGCCGAAAGATTGGCCGGAGCACGCCGGCGTCTTCTCTCTCTCTCCTCTGATTTGATCTGAGCCGTTCGCTTTAGATCCGACGGTCGAGATTCGTAGATAACGGTTCGGCCGGCGTTTTTGCTAAAGAGACCCTGGGATTTTCAAATATATAACCCGCAGTCCTAAAGCGTAAAGTTCAGAATACGTTTTGATTAAAGGAAAACGTAATTTGTTTCGGAAAAAGAAAAATACGCTTTCTGATATTTACAGTTTTGCCACTGAGATTGTTTTAGCCGTAGAATCTTCGTTTTAACTCCGATTTGATCCATTCAAATTGCGTTAGATTCATATTTGCGAGCTCTATCTAATGGTGTAACTGTATAGTAGGTTTAGATTAATTTATTTTCGAGTTTCAATTAAAGTATTTATTTTTCTATAGGAAATCTTCGGAAATTCATAACTTTGTCGTTTTAGATCCGTTTTTCGTGATCTTCGCGTCTGTGTGATCCTAGCGAGTTGTAGATTCATTTTAAAGACTTTTTATTTTATTTTCTTACTGTTGGTGTATTGTTCTAATTATAGTCTTGTTTGTCTATGCATGATTGCCTCTGGATGTGTGTTGTTGATAATGGTTGATCGAGTATAGACGGTGAGCAATTCGTTGGAGATCAAGAGCCTTACTACGAGCAAGATCTTCAGGACCAGTTTGAGCAAGGCAAGTATAGCATGGGATTATCCTTGTTGTCCTATTCACCTTATGCAATTAAAATCATTATGCATTTATTCCTTGTTAAGGATGACTTAGTGATTGATCCTATACCTTGGTACCTATTATGATGCATTGATTAGTATGGCTAGTGCTTAAACATGGACTATGATCATGTAAAATTGATTAAAGGAATATGCAATAAACATTTAAAATATGATTTTGATTCTTGTATAAAGGGGATTAGAGCATGTGTGTTGTTTTGATGCTCTAATTGCTCTCCATAAGGACTCATCTATAAGCGACAATCTGGGATTTACAGTACAACTGTGAGGGCTATATGGCTCTGGCTTTAGTCATATAGAAGGACCTTTTCTAGCTTGTTAGAGGTAATCCTTTATGGCGTAAGAATGGCTTGACGAATCGGGTATAGTGCGGCCTCTGTCCTTATGTGTATAGGCTGCGGGTCAATGTGCCATTTGGAAGGGGGGCTCTACATCTGTTTGCCGAGTGAATCTAATGGCCCTAACTTGTTAGACGAACCTTCGAAAGACTTCATAGTGTTTACCCTGCCTGCTCACCTTGGTAGTGTTTTGGGAGTAATTAACCCGGGCATTTGGGTAACACGACTCACAGTGAAAGTGTACAACCTCTGCAGAGTGTAGAACTGTTATAACAGCCGTGCTCACGGTCACGAGTGGCCTTGGACCCTTATGGAATAGTTGATTAATTGTTTATGTTTATGTTTTTGCTATTCATTAATCATTTCACATGGATCATATGTTTATTGTTTACATTGAGACCTATTGATGCTATTGATATGCTAAAATCATGTTAACTAAAAGCTACATGCTGATAAACCCATGATTATGCCTATTTGAGCCTCATGAACCCCATGTTACACTTGTTGAGTACGAGATGTACTTACGCTTGTTTATTTCTCTTATTTGGATAAAAATCCCGGATGGGTAACAGATGGAGGTAATAGCGACTACTACGCCTACTTCCCTGAGGATTACTAGTCTTGCTGTCAACCAGTCAATGTACCTGTGACTGGAGCTACCACGAGAGAGATTTTTTATATATACTTCCGCTACATTTGTGTTAAGACTATGTGTTAAATATCGTGATGTAATAACATTTGCCATGATACTTCTGTTATAATTTGTGAACTTATGTGTGATTGATCTCTGGGCGCACATAAGGGTAAGCATTCCATTTGGTCGATAAATGGGTGTGACATACAGGACGCTACTCCGACGCCTCCTATGTGTTCACGGGTGATTATTACTATGATACCTGTGCATTCCACAACCGCACCGACAACGCCCTGCTCAACATCCAGAATCAACAAGCGGAACAAATGCGCCGCTAGGAAGCCCAAGAGAAGTGGAACCAAGAGCAAGCTGCCCAGATACAAGGCCTAAGGGAGGATACGGCTACGATAGAAAATAACATTGCTAGCATGATGAGTTTCTTCAACATTGAATAAAGACGTCGCCAACATCTAGCTTGGGGGAGTTTCCTCCCCATTTTACCAAGTAAGTTGTTAGTTGTTTTTGTTATTTATTTTCTGCTTTAGTATTTCATATTAAAAAAATCCCTATAAATACTTTCTTTCTTGCTTTAATTTAATTTACTGCTTTCCATAAAACATGAAAACAAAATAAAAATAGTGTGTAGATAAGTGTGCTTTAATTTATCTGCTAAGTTTTCATCTCTAGAAAAATAAAAAGACCAAAAAGATGTTTGATGGAAATGATGAATAGTTGCTCTGTTTGCTTACTTTCAAGTACCTAACTTTCATATTAAGTTCTCCCATGAATTGCTAAAACTAATAAATATTTATTCTGTGGGAAGCATGAACCTAAAACTAAAGTCTAGGTAAAAGAAAGACATGATATAAAGTTTTGAGCTGCTATTTATCTTGTTCTACTACACTAAGTTCTGGAGATTTATTTTGAAAATTTACAAAATCACATGATGAGTTCCTAGCATGATTGGAAAAAATTCCTACCACAGCCATACTTGCTATAATTGCTATATCTTTTACTACTCATTCGCCACATTGAGTTTGATCGAGCTGTGTAGACCCTTAGGAGCTTTTCATGTGGTTAAATCAAGATATTCACTTGCACACATCTATTACACCATTCATCACCATTCATCAAAAACCTGTTAAAAATATTGTTACTACTTGTTGTCCCAAGTATTGTTATTTTCTCTCTTCAAAAAGATTCAATGCAGAAGAGGCATGGGTTATGCAAAAATTTATATATGAGGAAATAAAAAGGGGCAAGTGCCCGGAACCTCAGAAAAAAACAAGGAAATAAAAAGGAGCAAGTGCTCGGAACCTCAAAAGAAAAAGAAAAAGCGTGAGACGAGAGGTAAAAATGGACAAGTGTCCGACAGTAGAATTAGGGGTACAAAGATACCCACCTAAGGAAAAAAAAAGAAGATAGCCCATGTTCTTAAAAGCAAAGATCAAGAAGGAGGAGAGATAGCAATATGAGGAGCAATGAGAAGTAAGTTTATTATTTATACATTATCACCGTCATTATCATTTATTCCACCACACATGCACATCTTGATTTAATTATATGCTGAGTTCCTTTGGATCCATGGCTCGATTAGACAATATATGAACCATTTTTCACTCTTATGAGCTCCACATAAATATTTCATCAGTCATAAGAAAGTGATCTCTTTGGTAAGGATCCACAAATACCACATATAGAGAGACTTGAGAGAATCATGTCTAGGAACTCTGAGCTTTATTTTTTTGAAAACTTATGCAAAACTCCAGAATAAGGTGAAGTATAGACAGGAGGAATAGTGCTTGACTTAATTACTTTGTCTTTTCGATTACTCAAGATTTAAGTGCAGGTACTAAGCCCCATGAACACTTCACTCTAATCTGGGAGAATTTTATATGAAAGTATGTGTGCCTAATAGAAAAGTAAACATCGAAGCAACTCTTGATCCATCTGAGTTTGTCTGTTTGCTCAGGGACGAGAAAAGGTTAAGCTTGGGGAGTTTGTTGATGGTCCTTAAGTATCAAATATAATTGTCAACTAAACATGGAAAAGGATCAATATACACCAAACATCTAGAATTAGGGTTTTATCTGACAGAATTCCACGAGTTTTGGTGTTTATCTATTTCTGCAGGTAGTTATCAGATAATATGGAAAAGAGGTCCACATGTCGGGTTAATGACGGGAAAATTACTTGGCACGCAATTATCTTACATCTAGAAGACTCCAGAAGCCACGGGAACGAACGGGAGCCGTAACGGGCCAGGACACAGGGCGCCCGTCCTGTGCCCTAGGGCGCCCGCCCTGCCCCTCGGGCCAATCAGCTTCTGCCTCGCGGATTATGCTCCACCGCCTCTCTAGATCAAGCAAAACCGTCCGTTTTAAGTTGGTTTGATCCGACGGTCCAGATTCATTTGAAAGGGCTATATAAGCAAGGCACCACCACCCCAGGGGAGAAGGAGAAATCATTATCAGAGGAAGCCAGAAAAGTTAGGGTTTAGGAAGTTCTCTCCCGCAGAGAATTAGAAGTAGCTACTCCATTGTTCTTCAAGTCTTATAGGTTTGATTAGATAGAATTAGAGAAGTAGAGCATTCAAGCTCTGGATTTCAGATCTTCATCAATAAAGATTGGTATTATTTCATATCATTCTCTACTACTTTATTCTAATTGCATTATGTCTCTGTTTATTATGTTCTTAGTTTACTCTAGTTCTATAATTGATATAGTTATGATTGATAATGAGTTTATGTATGAGTTTGCAAAGCGCTTAGCTCTTACCTCGAGGGAGTTAAGTGGTAGATCATATGTGGCGTGGTGCTTAGATATTATTTACCTGCAAATATATCCTATTGGCCGGGTTGTGTGGTAGTTCGCGATAGTGACAGCTTCGTTGATTCTTATATAGTCCACCCTCCGTTGATAGGACAGGCAGAATTTGTATTGCGGAGTAAGTCTTACTATGTTCTGATTTACTTTAGCAATGTTCCTTATACATAAATAAAGAGTCTTTTATGCTATATATGATCTTGTAGAATGTTTAGAGTAGATTGTGACTTAGTAGATAGTAGATACTTAGAATCCATTCTCTAGCTAATCCGACATCACCTTATATCAATATGGAGTAGTCTATTTCTAATCGCTGTGTTATTTACCCATGAGCTTATAATTCATTATCTTTATTTATGGCTTACCCCCTGCCAAAGCAAGTGACTGTGTGACGAGTTTCTCATTAGTAATCATGTTTAGCAAAGTTGATCTCTAGTCTATGTCATTCTACACCTGCTTTCACCGTTCTCTTAAGAAAAATATAAATAACGATACCCGGAATACTTTTCCTGGTGAAATGCTACAATGAGGTATTTTATCTGTGCGCTTGCGGATAGAATAGATTATCTTCTAAAGAGCCCTTTACATTTATAAATACCTATGTACACTCTGGCACCATGCTGGGGATGACAACCTAGTATTTAAGAGGTGTTAGTAAGTGTCAACATATGACAGCAAGGATTTGCTATTAACGAATGCAGATTAGCGATTGTTCAATCCGGATGCAAAGTACATATCACAGGTGCTGGCTAAGACGTGTCGAGACGTAGCGCAACAAGGTGAAAACAAAGGAAGATGGAAAGAACTCACAGAACAAGCAAATAGCCTGAATTTTTCTTTTTTCCTGAATTTTTCCCTGATTTTTCCAAAAGGCACTAGTAGGAATCAAAGTTTTTTTTATTTTTTCACTATTTTTATTATATTTTTCTCTGAATAAGGATCAAAAAAGATGCAACCACAAAAATTAGCACCTACAACTGAGGTGGGATGTGGTCTACAGAAATACAGCACGTTCTCAGAAAAGCGTACAAAAACTTTTACAATCTTTTTTCTTTATTTCCCGAATTTTTTCGGCAATTTTGATAAAACCAAAGAGGGCAAAGCCAAACTGGTGAAACAATCTGTTGTTGAGCGTGGGTAACAGTTGCAAGATGAACCTATGCTCACAGAAGAATATGTAGAGCTATGGGTAGGCACACAATATGACAGCAAGGATTAGCAATTAACGAATGTAGATTAGTGATTGTTCAATCCGGATCCAAAGTACAAATCATAGGTACTAGCTAAGACGTGTCGAGACGTAGCGCAACAAGGTGAAAACAAAGGACGATGAAAAGAACTCATAGGACAAGGAAATAGCCCGGATTTTTACTTTTTCCTGAATTTTTCCCTGATTTTTCCAAAAGGCATTAGTAGGAATCAAACTTTTTTATTTTTTCACTATTTTTTATATATTTTTCTCTGAACAAGGATCAAAAAAAGATGCAACCACAGATATTAGCACCTACAACTAAGGTGGGATGTGGTATACAAAAATACAACACGTTCTCTGAAAAGCGTGCAAAAACTTGACAATTTTTTTCTTTATTTTCCTAAATTTGTTTGTCAATTTTGATGAAACCAAACAGGACAAAGCCAAAGTGGCGAAACAATCTATTGTTGAGCGTGGGTAACAGTTGCAAGATGAACCTGTGCTAACAGAAGAATATGTGGAGCTATGGGTAGGCACATAATATGACAGCAAGGATTAGCAATTAACGAATGCAGATTAGCGATTGTTCAATCCGGATCCAAAGTACAAATCATAGGTACTTGCTAAGACGTGTCGAGACGTTGCGCAACAAGGTGAAAACAAAGGATGATAGAAAGAACTCATAGAACAAGCAAATAGCCTGGATTTTTACTTTTTCCTGAATTTTTCCCTGATTTTTCCAAAAGGCATTAATAGGAATCAAACTTTTTTATTTTTTCACTATTTTTTTATATTTTTCTCTGAACACGGATCAAAAAAAGATGCAACCACAAAAATTGGCACCAACAACTGAGGTGGGATGTTGTCTACAAAAATACAATATGTTTCTCTAAAAAGCGTGCAAAAACTTTTACAATTTTTTTCTTTATTTCCCCGAATTTCTTTGGCTATTTTGATGAAACCAAACAGGGCAAAGCCAAAGTGGCGAAACAATCTATTGTTGAGCGTGGGTAACAGTTGCAAAATGAACCTGTGCTGACAGAAGAATATGTGGAGCTATGGGTAGGCACACAATATGACAGCAAGGATTAGCAATTAACGAATTCAGATTAGCGATTATTCAATCCGGATCCAAAGTACAAATCACAGGAGCTGGCTAAGGCGTGTCGAGACGTGGCGCAACAAAGTGAAAACAAAGGACGATGGAAAGAACTCATAGAACAAACAAATAGCCTAGATTTTTCCTTTTTCCTGAATTTTTTCCTGATTTTTCCAAAAGGCATTAGTAGGAATCAAACTTTTTTATTTTTTCACTATTTTTTATATATTTTTCTCTAAACAAGGATCAAAAAAAGATGCAACCACAAATATTAGCACCTACAACTAAGGTGGGATGTGGTATACAAAAATGCAACACGTTCTCTGAAAAGCGTGCAAAAACTTGACCATTTTTTTCTTTATTTTCCTGAATTTGTTTGGCAATTTTGATGAAACCAAACAGGGCAAAGCCAAAGTGGCGAAACAATCTATTGTTGAGCGTGGGTAACAGTTGCAAGATGAACCTGTATGTGGAGCTATGGGTAGGCACACAATATGACAGCAAGGATTAGCTATTAACGAATGCAGATTAGCGATTGTTCAATCCGGATCCGAAGTACAAATCACAGGTGCTGGCTAAGACGTGTCGAGACATAGCACAACAAGGTGAAAACAAAGGACGATGGAAAGAACTCATAGAACAAGCAAATAGCCCGGATTTTTCCTTTTTCCTGAATTTTTCCCTGATTTTCCAAAAGGCACTAATAGCAATCAAACTTTTTTATTTTTTCACTATTTTTTTATATTTTTCTCTGAACAAGGATCAAAAAAAGATGCAACCATAAAAATTGGCTCCTACAACTGAGGTGGGATGTGGTCTAAAAAATACAACACGTTCTCTGAAAAGCGTGCAAAAACTTGATAATTTTTTTCTTTATTTCCCCGAATTTCTTTGGCAATTTTGATGAAACCAAACAGGGCAAAGCCAAAGTGGTGAAACAATCTGTTGTTGGGCGTGGGTAATAGTTGGAAGATGAACCTGTATGTGGAGCTATGGGTAGGCACACAATATGACAGCAAGGATTTGCTATTAACGAATGCAGATTAGCGATTGTTCAATCCGGATGCAAAGTACATATCACAGGGCTGGCTAAGACGTGTCGAGATGTAGCGCAACAAGGTGAAAACAAAGGAAGATGGAAAGAACTCACAGAACAAGCAAATAGCCCGAATTTTTCTTTTTTCCTGAATTTTTCCCTAATTTTTCCAAAAGGCACTAGTAGGAATCAATGTTTTTTTATTTTTTCACTATTTTTATTATATTTTTCTCTGAATAAGGATCAAAAAAAGATGCAACCACAAAAATTGGCACCTACAACTGAGGTGGGATGTGGTCTACAGAAATACAGCACGTTCTTAGAAAAGCGTACAAAAACTTTTACAATCTTTTTTCTTTATTTCCTGAATTTTTTCGGCAATTTTGATAAAACCAAAGAGGGCAAAGACAAAGTGGTGAAACAATCTGTTGTTGAGCGTGGGTAACAGTTGCAAGATGAACCTATGCTGAGAGAAGAATATGTAGAGTTATGGGTAGGCAAACAATATGACAGCAAGGATTAGCAATTAACGAATACAGATTAGCGATTGTTCAATCCGGATCCAAAGTACAAATCGTAGGTACTAGCTAAGACATGTCGAGACGTAGTGCAACAAGGTGAAAACAAAGGACGATGGAAAGAACTCATAGAACAAGGAAATAGCCCGGATTTTTACTTTTTCCTGAATTTTTCCCTGATTTTTCCAAAAGGCATTAGTAGGAATCAAGCTTTTTTATTTTTTCACTATTTTTTATATATTTTTCTGTGAACAAGGATCAAAAAAAGATGCAACCACAAATATTAGCACCTACAACTAAGGTGGGATGTGGTATACAAAAATACAACACGTTCTTTGAAAAGCGTGCAAAAACTTGACAATTTTTTTCTTTATTTTCCTGAATTTGTTTGGCAATTGTGATGAAACCAAACAGGGCAAAGCCAAAGTGGCGAAACAATCTGTTGTTGAGCGTGGGTAACAGTTGCAAGATGAACCTGTATGTGGAGCTATGGGTAGGCACACAATATGACAGCAAGGATTAGCTATTATCGAATGCAGATTAGCGATTGTTCAATCCGGATCCGAAGTACAAATCACAGGTGCTGGCTAAGACGTGTTGAGACGTAGCACAACAAGGTGAAAACAAAAGACGATGGAAAGAACTCATAGAACAAGCAAATAGCCCGGATTTTTCCTTTTTCCTGAATTTTTCCCTGATTTTCCAAAAGGCACTAATAGCAATCAAACTTTTTTATTTTTTCACTATTTTTTTATATTTTTCTCTGAACAAGGATCAAAAAAAGATGCAACCATAAAAATTGGCACCTACAACTGAGGTGGGATGTGGTCTACAAAAATACAACACGTTCTTTGAAAAGCGTGCAAAAACTTGACAATTTTTTTCTTTATTTCCACGAATTTCTTTGGCAATTTTGATGAAACCAAACAGGGCAAAGCCAAAGTGGTGAAACAATCTGTTGTTGGGCGTGGGTAATAGTTGCAAGATGAACCTGTATGTGGAGCTATGGGTAGGCACACAATATGACAACAAGGATTTGCTATTAACGAATGCAGATTAGCGATTGTTCAATCCGGATGCAAAGTACAAATCACAGGTGCTGGCTAAGACGTGTCGAGACGTAGCGCAACAAGGTGAAAACAAAGGAAGATGGAAAGAACTCACAGAACAAGCAAATAGCCCGAATTTTTCTTTTTTCCAAAATTTTGTCCTGATTTTTCCAAAAGGCACTAGTAGGAATCAAAGTTTTTTTTTATTTTTTCACTATTTTTATTATATTTTTTCTCTGAATAAGGATCAAAAAAAGATGCAACCACAAAAATTGGCACCTACAACTCAGGTGGGATGTGGTCTACAGAAATACAGCACGTTCTCAGAAAAGCATACAAAAACTTTTACAATCTTTTTTCTTTATTTCGCGAATTTTTTCGGCAATTTTGATAAAACCAAAGAGGGCAAAGCCAAAGTGGTGAAACAATCTGTTGTTGAGCGTGGGTAACAGTTGCAAGATGAACCTATGCTGACAGAAGAATATGTAGAGCTATGGGTAGGCACACAATATGACAGCAAGGATTAGCAATTAACGAATGCAGATTAGCGATTGTTCAATCCAGATCCAAAGTACAAATCATAGGTACTAGCTAAGACGTGTCGAGACATAGCGCAACAAGGTGAAAACAAAGGACGATGGAAAGAACTCATAAAACAAGGAAATAGCCCGGATTTTTAGTTTTTCCTGAATTTTTCCCTGATTTTTCCAAAAGGCATTAGTAGGAATCAAACTTTTTTATTTTTTCACTATTTTTTATATATTTTTCTCTGAACAAGGATCAAAAAAAGATGCAACCACAAATATTAGCACCTACAACTAAGGTGGGATGTGGTATACAAAAATACAACACGTTCTCTGAAAAGCGTGCAAAAACTTGACAATTTTTTTCTTTATTTTCCTGAATTTGTTTGGCAATTTTGATGAAACCAAACAGGGCAAAGCCAAAGTGGTGAAACAATCTGTGGTTGAGCATGGGTAACAGTTGCAAGATGAACCTGTATGTGGAGCTATGGGTAGGCACACAATATGACAGCAAGGATTAGCTATTAACGAATGCAGATTAGCGATTGTTCAATCCGGATCCGAAGTACAAATCACAGGTGCTGGCTAAGACGTGTCGAGACGTAGCACAACAAGGTGAAAACAAAGGACGATGGAAAGAACTCATAGAACAAGCAAATAGCCCGGATTTTTCTTTTTTCCTGAATTTTTCCCTGATTTTCCAAAAGGCACTAATAGCAATCAAACTTTTTTATTTTTTCACTATTTTTTTTATATTTTTCTCTGAACAAGGATCAAAAAAAGATGCAACCATAAAAATTGGCACCTACAACTGAGGTGGGATGTGGTCTACAAAAATACAACACGTTCTCTGAAAAGCGTGCAAAAACTTGACAATTTTTTTCTTTATTTCCCCGAATTTCTTTGGCAATTTTGATGAAACCAAACAGGGCAAAGCCAAAGTGGTGAAACAATCTGTTGTTGGGCGTGGGTAATAGTTGCAAGATGAACCTGTATGTGGAGCTATGGGTAGGCACACAATATGACAGCAAGGATTTGCTATTAACGAATGCAGATTAGCGATTGTTCAATCCGGATGCAAAGTACAAATCACATGTGCTGGCTAAGACGTGTCGAGACGTAGCGCAACAAGGTGAAAGCAAAGGAAGATGGAAAGAACTCACAGAACAACCAAATAGCCCGAATTTTTCTTTTTTCCTGAATTTTTCCCTGATTTTTCCAAAAGGCACTAGTAGGAATCAAAGTTTTTTTTTATTTTTTCACTATTTTTATTATATTTTTCTCTGAATAAGGATCAAAAAAAGATGCAACCACAAAAAATGGCACCTACAACTGAGGTGGGATGTGGTCTACAGAAATACAGCACGTTCTCAGAAAAGCGTACAAAAACTTTTACAATCTTTTTTCTTTATTTCGCGAATTTTTTCAGCAATTTTGATAAAACCAAAGAGGGCAAAGCCAAAGTGGTGAAACAATCTGTTGTTGAGCATGGATAACAGTTGCAAGATGAAACTATGCTGACAGAAGAATATGTAGAGCTATGGGTAGGCACACAATATGACAGCAAGGATTAGCAATTAACGAATGCAGATTAGCGATTGTTCAATCCGGATCCAAAGTACAAATCATAGGTACTAGCTAAGACGTGTCGAGACGTAGCGCAACAAAGTGAAAACAAAGGACGATGGAAAGAACTCATAGAACAAGGAAATAGCTCGGATTTTTACTTTTTCCTGAATTTTTCAATGATTTTTCCAAAAGACACTAGTAGGAATCAAACTTTTTTATTTTTTCACTATTTTTTATATATTTTTCTCTGAACAAGGATCAAAAAAAGATGCAAGCACAAAAATTAGCACCTACAACTAAGGTGGGATGTGTTCTACAAAAATACAACACGTTCTCTAAAAAGCGTGCAAAAACTTGACAATATTTTTCTTTATTTTCCCGAATTTGTTTGGCAATTTTGATGAAACCAAACAGGGCAAAGCCAAAGTGGCGAAACAATCTGTTGTTGAGCGTGGGTAACAGTTGCAAGATGAACCTATATGTGGAGCTATGGGTAGGCACACAATATGACAGCAAGGATTAGCTATTAACGAATGCAAATTAGCGATTGTTCAATCCGGATCCAAAGTATAAATCACAGGTGCTGGCTAAGACGTATCGAGACGTAGCGCAACAAGGTGAAAACAAAGGACGATGGAAAGAACTCATAGAACAAGCAAATAGCCCAGATTTTACTTTTTCCTGAATTTTTCCCTGATTTTTCCAAAAGGCACTAGTAGGAATCAAAGTTTTTTATTTTTTCACTATTTTTATTATATTTTTCTCTGAATAAGGATCAAAAAAAGATGCAACCACAAAAATTGGCACTTACAACTGAGGAGGGATGTGGTCTACAGAAGTAGAGAACGTTCTTAGAAAAGCTTACAAAAACTTTTACAATTTTTTTCTTTATTTTTCCAAATTTTTTCGGCAATTTTGATAAAACCAAAGAGGGCAAAGCCAAAGTGGCAAAACAATCTATTGTCGAGCGTGGGTAACAGTTGCAAGATGAACCAGTGCTGACAGAAGAATATGTGGAGCTATGGGTAGGCACACAATATGACAGCAAGGATTAGCAATTAACGAATGCAGATTAGCGATTGTTCAATCCGGATCCAAAGTACAAATCACTGGAGCTGGCTAAGGCGTGTCGAGACGTGGCGCAACAAGATGAAAACAAAGGACGATGGAAAGAACTCATAGAACAAACAAATAGCCTGGATTTTTCCTTTTTCCTGAATTTTTTTTCTGATTTTTCCAAAAGGCACTAGTAGGAATCAAACTTTTTTATTTTTTCACTATTTTTTATATATTTTTCTCTGAACAAGGATCAAAAAAAGATGCAACCAAAAAAATTAGCACCTACAACTAAGGTGAGATGTGGTCTACAAAAATACAACACGTTCTCTGAAAAGCGTGCAAAAACTTGACAATTTTTTTTATTTTCCCGAATTTGTTTGGCAATTTTGATGAAACCAAACAGGGCAAAGCCAAAGTGGTGAAACAATCTGTTGTTGAGCATGGGTAACAGTTGCAAGATGAACCTGTATGTGGAGCTATGGGTAGGCACACAATATGACCGCAAGGATTAGCTATTAACGAATGCAAATTAGTGATTGTTCAATCCGGATCCAAAGTACAAATCACAGGTACTAGCTAAGACGGTCGAGACGTAGCGCAACAAGGTGAAAACAAAGGACGATGGAATGAACTCATAGAACAAGCAAATAGCCCGGATTTTTACTTTTTCCTGAATTTTTCCCTGATTTTTCCAAAAGGCACTAGTAGGAATCAAACTTTTTTATTTTTTCACTATTTTTTATATATTTTTCTCTGAACAAGGATCAAAAAAAGATGCAACCACAAAAATTAGCACCTACAACTAAGGTGAGATGTGGTCTACAAAAATACAACATGTTCTCTAAAAAGCGTGCAAAAACTTGACAATTTTTTTATTCTCCCGAATTTGTTTGGCAATTTTGATGAAACCAAACAGGGCAAAGCCAAAGTGGCGAAACAATCTGTTGTTGAGCATGGGTAACAGTTGCAAGATGAACCTGTATGTGGAGCTATGGGTAGGCACACAATATGACCGCAAGGATTAGCTATTAACGAATGCAAATTAGCGATTTTTCAATCCGGATCCAAAGTACAAATCACAGGTACTAGCTAAGATGGTCGAGACGTAGCGCAACAAGGTGAAAACAAAGGACGATGGAATGAACTCATAGAACAAGCAAATAGCCCTGATTTTTACTTTTTTCTGAATTTTTCCCTGATTTTTCCAAAAGGCACTAGTAGGAATCAAACTTTTTTATTTTTTCACTATTTTTATTATATTTTTCTCTGAACAAGGATCAAAAAAAGATGCAACCACAAAAATTAGCACCTACAACTAAGGTGAGATGTGGTCTACAAAAATACAACACGTTCTCTAAAAAGCGTGCAAAAACTTGACAATTTTTTTATTTTCCCGAATTTGTTTGGCAATTTTGATGAAACCAAACAGGGCAAAGCCAAAGTGGTGAAACAATCTGTTGTTGAGCATGGGTAACAGTTGCAAGATGAACCTGTATGTGGAGCTATGGGTAGGCACACAATATGACCGCAAGGATTAGCTATTAACGAATGCAAATTAGCGATTGTTCAATCCGGATCCAAAGTACAAATCACAGGTACTAGCTAAGACGGTCGAGACGTAGCGCAACAAGGTGAAAACAAAGGACGATGGAATGAACTCATAGAACAAGCAAATAGCCCGGATTTTTACTTTTTCCTGAATTTTTCCCTGATTTTTCCAAAAGGCACTAGTAGGAATCAAACTTTTTTATTTTTTCACTATTTTTATTATATTTTTCTCTGAACAAGGATCAAAAAAAGATGCAACCACAAAAATTGGCACTTACCACTGAGGTGGGATGTGGTCTACAAAAATAGAGCACGTTCTCAGAAAAGCATACAAAAACTTTTACAATTTTTTTTCTTTATTTTGCCTAATTTTTTCGGCAATTTTGATAAAACCAAAGAGGGCAAAGCCAAAGTGATGAAACAATCTGTTGTTGAGCGTGGGTAACAGTTGCAAGATGAACCTATGCTGAGAGAAGAATATGTAGAGCTATGGGTAGGCACACAATATGACAGCAAGGATTAGGAATTAACGAATGCAGATTAGCGATTGTTCAATCCGGATCCAAAGTACAAATCGCAGGTACTAGTTAAGACATGTCGAGACGTAGTGCAACAACGTGAAAACAAAGGACGATGGAAAGAACTCATAGAACAATCAAATAGCCCGAATTTTTACTTTCTCCTGAATTTTTCTCGGATTTTTCCAAAAGACACTAGTAGGAATCAAACTTTTTTATTTTTTGCTATTTTTTTTATATTTTTCTCTGAACACGGATCAAAAAAAGATGCAACCACAAAAATTGGCACCTACAACTGAGGTGGGATGTTGTCTACAAGAATACAACACGTTCTCTGAAAAGCGTGCAAAAACTTTTACAATTTTTTTCTTTATTTCCCCGAATTTCTTTGGCAATTTTGATAAAACCAAACAGGGCAAAGCCAAAGTGGCGAAACAATCTATTGTTGAGCGTGGGTAAGAGTTGCAAGATGAACCTGTGCTGACAGAAGAATATGTGGAGCTATGGGTAGGCACACAATATGACAGCAAGGATTAGCAATTAACGAATGCAGATTAGCGATTGTTCAATCCGGATCCAAAGTACAAATCACTGGAGCTGGCTAAGGCGTGTCGAGACGTGGCGCAACAAGGTGAAAACAAAGGACGATGGAAAGAACTTATAGAACAAACAAATAGGCTGGATTTTTCCTTTTTCCTGAATTTTTTCCTGATTTTTCCAAAAGGCATTAGTAGGAATCAAACTTTTTTATTTTTTCACTATTTTTTATATATTTGTCTCTGAACAAGGATCAAAAAAAGATGGAACAACAAAAATTAGCACCTACAACTAAGGTGGGATGTGGTCTACAAAAATACAACACGTTCTCTAAAAAGCGTGCAAAAACTTGATAATTGTTTTTTTATTTTCCCGAATTTGTTTGGCAATTTTGATGAAACCAAACAGGGCAAAGCCAAAGTGGCGAAACAATCTGTTGTTGAGCGTGGGTAACAGTTGCAAGATGAACTTGTATGTGGAGCTATGGGAAGGCACACAATATGACAACAAGGATTAGCTATTAACGAATGCAAATTAGCGATTGTTCAATTCGGATCCAAAGTACAAATCACAGGTACTAGCTAAGACGGTCGAGACGTAGCGCAACAAGGTGAAAACAAAGGACGATGGAATGAACTCATAGAACAAGCAAATAGCCCGGATTTTTACTTTTTCCTGAATTTTTCCCTGATTTTTCCAAAAGGCACTAGTAGGAATCAAACTTTTTTTATTTTTTCACTATTTTTTATATATTTTTCTCTGAACAAGGATCAAAAAAAGATGCAACCACAAAAATTAGCACCTACAACTAAGGTGAGATGTGGTCTACGAAAATACAACACGTTCTCTAAAAAGAGTGCAAAAACTTGACAATTTTTTTTATTTTCCCGAATTTGTTTGGCAATTTTGATGAAACCAAACAGGGCAAAGCCAAAGTGGTGAAACAATCTGTTGTTGAGCATGGGTAACAGTTGCAAGATGAACCTGTATGTGGAGCTATGGGTAGGCACACAATATGACCGCAAGGATTAGCTATTAACGAATGCAAATTAGCGATTGTTCAATCCGGATCCAAAGTACAAATCACAGGTACTAGCTAAGACGGTCGAGACGTAGCGCAACAAGGTGAAAACAAAGGACGATGGAATGAACTCATAGAACAAGCAAATAGCCCAGATTTTTACTTTTTCCTGAATTTTTCCCTGATTTTTCCAAAAGGCACTAGTAGGAATCAAACTTTTTTATTTTTTCACTATTTTTATTATATTTTTCTCTGAACAAGGATCAAAAAAAGATGCAACCACAAAAATTAGCACTTACCACTGAGGTGGGATGTGGTCTACAAAAATAGAGCACGTTCTCAAAAAAGCATACAAAAACTTTTACAATTTTTTTTCTTTATTTTGCCTAATTTTTTCGGCAATTTTGATAAAACCAAAGAGGGCAAAGCCAAAGTGATGAAACAATCTGTTGTTGAGCGTGGGTAACAGTTGCAAGATGAACCTATGCTGAGAGAAGAATATGTAGAGCTATGGGTAGGCACACAATATGACAGCAAGGATTAGGAATTAACGAATGCAGATTAGCGATTGTTCAATCCGGATCCAAAGTACAAATCGCAGGTACTAGTTAAGACATGTCGAGACGTAGTGCAACAACGTGAAAACAAAGGACGATGGAAAGAACTCATAGAACAAGCAAATAGCCCGAATTTTTACTTTCTCCTGAATTTTTCTCGGATTTTTCCAAAAGACACTAGTAGGAATCAAACTTTTTTTTTTGCTATTTTTTTTATATTTTTCTCTGAACACGGATCAAAAAAAGATGCAACCACAAAAATTGGCACCTACAACTGAGGTGGGATGTTGTCTACAAGAATACAACACGTTCTCTGAAAAGCGTGCAAAAACTTTTACAATTTTTTTCTTTATTTCCCCGAATTTCTTTGGCAATTTTGATAAAACCAAACAGGGCAAAGCCAAAGTGGCGAAACAATCTACTGTTGAGCGTGGGTAAGAGTTGCAAGATGAACCTGTGCTGACAGAAGAATATGTGGAGCTATGGGTAGGCACACAATATGACAACAAGGATTAGCAATTAACGAATGCAGATTAGCGATTGTTCAATCCGGATCCAAAGTACAAATCACTGGAGCTGGCTAAGGCGTGTCGAGACGTGGCGCAACAAGGTGAAAACAAAGGACGATGGAAAGAACTTATAGAACAAACAAATAGCCTAGATTTTTCCTTTTTCCTGAATTTTTTCCTGATTTTTCCAAAAGGCATTAGTAGGAATCAAACTTTTTTATTTTTTCACTATTTTTTATATATTTTTCTCTGAACAAGGATCAAAAAAAGATGGAACCACAAAAATTAGCACCTACAACTAAGGTGGGATGTGGTCTACAAAAATACAACACGTTCTCTAAAAAGCGTGCAAAAACTTGATAATTGTTTTTTTATTTTCCCGAATTTGTTTGGCAATTTTGATGAAACCAAACAGGGCAAAGCCAAAGTGGCGAAACAATCTGTTGTTGAGCGTGGGTAACAGTTGCAAGATGAACTTGTATGTGGAGCTATGGGAAGGCACACAATATGACAACAAGGATTAGCTATTAACGAATGCAAATTAGCGATTGTTCAATTCGGATCCAAAGTACAAATCACAGGTACTAGCTAAGACGTGTCGAGACGTAGCGCAACAAGGTGAAAACAAAGGACGATGGAAAGAACTCATAGAACAAGCAAATAGCCCGGATTTTTACTTTTTCCTGAATTTTTCCCTGATTTTTCCAAAAGGCACCAGTAGGAATCAAATTTTTTTTATTTTTTCACTATTTTTATTATATTTTTCTCTGAATAAGGATCAAAAAAAGATGCAACCACAAAAATTGGCACTTACAACTGAGGTGGGATGTGGTCTACAGAAATAGAGCACGTTCTCAGAAAAGCTTACATAAACTTTTACAATTTTTTTTCTTTATTTTCCTGAATTTTTTCAACAATTTTGATAAAACCAAAGAGGGCAAAGCCAAAGTGGTGAAACAATCTATTGTTGAGCGTGGGTAACAGTTGCAAGATGAACCTATGCTGAGAGAAGAATATGTAGAGCTATGGGTAGGCACACAATATGACAGCAAGGATTAGCAATTAACGAATACAGATTAGCGATTGTTCAATCCGGATCCAAAGTACAAATCATAGGTACTAGCTAAGACGTGTCGAGACGTAGCGCAACAAGGTGAAAACAAAGGACGATGGAAAGAACTCATAGAACAAGCAAATAGCCCGAATTTTTACTTTTTCCTGAATTTTTTCCGGATTTTTCCAAAAGGCACTAGTAGGAATCAAACCTTTTTATTTTTTCACTATTTTAATTATATTTTTCTCTCAACACGGATCAAAAAAAGATGCAACCACAAAAATTGGCACCTACAACTGAGGTGGGATGTTGTCTACAAAAATACAACACGTTCTCTGAAAAGCGTGCAAAAACTTTTACAATTTTTTTCTTTATTTCCCCAAATTTCTTTGGCAATTTTGATAAAACCAAACAGGGCAAAGCCAAAGTGACGAAACAATCTACTGTTGAGCGTGGGTATGAGTTGCAAGATGAACCTGTGCTGACAGAAGAATATGTGGAGCTATGGGTAGGCACACAATATGACAGCAAGGATTAGCAATTAACGAATGCAGATTAGCGATTGTTCAATCCGGATCCAAAGTACAAATCACTGGAGCTGGCTAAGGCATGTCGAGACGTGGCGCAACAAGGTGAAAACAAAGGACGATGGAAAGAACTTATAGAACAAACAAATAGCCTGGATTTTTCCTTTTTCCTGAATTTTTTCCTGATTTTTCCAAAAGGCATTAGTAGGAATCAAACTTTTTTATTTTTTCACTATTTTTTATATATTTTTCTCTGAACAAGGATCAAAAAAAGATGCAACCACAAAAATTAGCACCTACAACTAAGGTGGGATGTGGTCTACAAAAATACAACACGTTCTCTAAAAAGCGTGCAAAAACTTGAAAATTGTTTTTTTATTTTCCCGAATTTGTTTGGCAATTTTGATGAAACCAAACAGGGCAAAGCCAAAGTGGTGAAACAATCAGTTGTTGAGCGTGGGTAACAGTTGCAAGATGAACTTGTATGTGGAGCTATGGGTAGGCACACAATATGACAACAAGGATTAGCTATTAACGAATGCAAATTAGCGATTGTTCAATTCGGATCCAAAGTACAAATCACAGGTACTAGCTAAGACGTGTCGAGACGTAGCACAACAAGGTAAAAACAAAGGTCGATGGAAAGAACTCATAGAACAAGCAAATAGCCCGGATTTTTACTTTTTCCTGAATTTTTCCCTGATTTTTCCAAAAGGCACTAGTAGGAATCAAACTTTTTTTATTTTTTCACTATTTTTATTATATTTTTCTCTGAATAAGGATCAAAAAAAGATGCAACCACAAAAATTGGCACTTACAACTGAGGTGGGATGTGGTCTACAGAAATAGAGCACGTTCTTAGAAAAGCTTACAAAAACTTTTACAATTTTTTTTCTTTATTTTCCTGAATTTTTTCAACAATTTTGATAAAACCAAAGAGGGCAAAGCCAAAGTGGTGAAACAATCTATTGTTGAGCGTGGGTAACAGCTGCAAGATGAACCTATGCTGAGAGAAGAATATGTAGAGCTATGGGTAGGCACACAATATGACAGCAAGGATTAGCAATTAACGAATACAGATTAGTGATTGTTCAATCTGAATCCAAAGTACAAATCACAGGTACTAGCTAAGACGTGTCGAGACGTAGCGCAACAAGGTGAAAACAAAGGACGATGGAAAGAACTCATAGAACAAGCAAATAGCCCGAATTTTTACTTTTTCCTGAATTTTTTCCGGATTTTTCCAAAAGGCACTAGTAGGAATCAAACCTTTTTATTTTTTCAATATTTTAATTATATTTTTCTCTGAACACGGATCAAAAAAAGATGCAACCACAAAAATTGGCACCTACAACTGAGGTGGGATGTTGTCTACAAAAATACAACACGTTCTCTGAAAAGCGTGCAAAAACTTTTACAATTTTTTTCTTTATTTCCCCGAATTTCTTTGGCAATTTTGATAAAACCAAACAGGGCAAAGCCAAAGTGGCGAAACAATCTATTGTTGAGCGTGGGTATGAGTTGCAAGATGAACCTGTGCTGACAGAAGAATATGTGGAGCTATGGGTAGGCACACAATATGACAGCAAGGATTAGCAATTAACGAATGCAGATTAGCGATTGTTCAATCCGGATCCAAAGTACAAATCACTGGAGCTGGCTAAGGCGTGTCGAGACGTGGCGCAACAAGGCGAAAACAAAGGACGATGGAAAGAACTTATAGAACAAACAAATAGCCTAGATTTTTCCTTTTTCCTGAATTTTTTCCTGATTTTTCCAAAAGGCATTAGTAGGAATCAAACTTTTTTATTTTTTCACTATTTTTTATATATTTTTCTCTGAACAAGGATCAAAAAAAGATGCAACCACAAAAATTAGCACCTACAACTAAGGTGGGATGTGGTCTACAAAAATACAACACGTTCTCTAAAAAGCGTGCAAAAACTTGAAAATTGTTTTTTTATTTTCCCGAATTTGTTTGGCAATTTTGATAAAACCAAACAGGGCAAAGCCAAAGTGGCGAAACAATCTGTTGTTGAGCGTGGGTAACAGTTGCAAGATGAACTTGTATGTGGAGCTATGGGTAGGCACACAATATGTCACACCCAAAATTTTCTATTTTGGGTTGTGCATGAAAAATACTAAATAAAATAAATAATTTCAATATTTGAATAAATTTATTAGATAAGTTAAGTTGTTGCTAATTTAAATATAGAAAATTGTGGTTTTAAACTTTTTCATATTAATTTGATAATGTGGTGTTTGTGTGATGTTTGTCTTTGGTGTTGGTGAGTGCTATTATTTTCAAAATACCATAGGATGACGTTTACTTCTCATCGGAAAACTTTTTGGTATTTTCTGGATTCAAAATTCCAATTTCCGTGAGCTTAATCTTTTTCCTTGATCTCTTCATCCATCTTTTCATAAGCTCCAAATACTTTATTTGGGTTCCTCATGTTCCATAATGTCTCTAGAAAATTCCCTCGAATTTTCGGAGCTTTCGGAGTATTTTTCGCGGCTTAAATAATAATTCTGGACTTTTCTAGAATTATTTTATCCACGAAATTAATTAATTCCGAAAATAATAAATATCTTATTTTCCACCAAAGCCTGTGTGCAATAATCCTAAATGTCCATTCATTTATTTACTAATGGGCTTTAATAATTAATTAGGCCTATTAGTAAAGATGGAGGGTGCAACGTCAATTAGCACCATATCGCTAGTTGACGTGAAGGTGGAGAGTCTTCCTCTCTATATATGTGTCCGGCCTGCCTGCTAGCCCTGTTTTCCGCCGCTGTTGCCGCCGTCGCCGTTGTTGTCGCCGCCGCCGCTATTGCCGCCGCCGCCGCTGTCGCCGCCCGCCGCCGCTGTCGCCGCCCGCCACCCCGCCGCCAGAGGCAACAGCCGCATCCTAGCTATTCTCCCCCACCAGATGACAGTTTCATAGATAGGGCAACTAGTTATTCTTGTTATGGCAGCCACGAGGGCTTTGTGGCACACAGCGACAGTAATGGAAACAGGAAGGTGCCAATGTCCATGCCGACCATGCTGCCTGGCTCGCCTAGGCGAGCCCCACAGAAGATGGCTCCTACGAGATTGTCTGTGTGGCATCGTATTGAGGAGAATCCCTCACTGTATACGCCACCTTCTCCACGCAAGGTGCCAAAGGAGGTGCATATTTCGCCGAGCAAGACCAAAAACTCTGGGTCTGCTTCAAAGGAATTGGCCAGCGTAATTTCTTTGGATTGCAAGGCAAAGAGTTCTGATTGTAAGGGTAGTGATGATAGTGCAGGAATGAAGAAGAATGCAGCAAAGAAAACTGAGAAGGTGCTGTCCTCAGTTATTGTGAAGCCTTCACCAGAAGCCAAGGAAAAAGAAAGACCTGTTAATAAGGTTACCAAGAAGCCTGACAAGGTTGGTAATAATATACCAGGTTTCACGAGTGCAGGTGTGAAATCGGCTGCCTTTCCTGGGCCTGGTGTGAAGAAAGTGAAAAAGATAGTCACCAAGAAGATTGTTAGGAAGATCGGTGCCAAAGATAAACAAACTAGTAGTTCGACCATCTCAAAAAAAGACAGCATTGATGCTAATGCGGATGCCTCTGAGAAAGAAGAAGCTAATGCAAATGCTTCTGAGAAAGAGGAAGGTGAGATCACAACATCATCTTTTGAAAAAGATGCTATCTCTGCACACAATTTGGTCAGTACTGGTGATACAGCTGGAGTTGCTAACAACATGGATGTCCAGAAGGAACAAAATAATGATTTGGTGAATCTGAATAAGAGTAATGCTGCTTCAACCATTGCATCTACGGATACTCTTGACACAGCAAGTGCTAGCCGGAGCTAGCGGCGCGCGTAGACCTGCACCACGCCGAGGCCGGTGCCGACTCCTAGGCTTCGACAAACAAGCCGAGCTGCATCCGCACGGGACTACGGGAATCCTATTCTAACTCGACATGTACGGGAGTCCTGCTCTGACTCGCAACATGCAAGCCAAATAGATCTTGGCTTGTTGCATGTACACGTATCTACATGCATGACTTGCTCGAGTATGGGAACATGCATGCTCGTGTCTATTTGTTCCACGTCCGTCCGACTCCAACACGAGACCAAAGCATCCCGTCCGGCTATGTCAAGCGAGCCGACAAAGACGAGATCAACTCCGTTCCAGCCAGGTATGCGTCGTATTGCTGGAATCATGAAGGCCGTAGGTCGTTCCCGTTGCTGTCGTTTACTTGCTAGTTTGATGACCTCATCATCACGTCATGCGGGTATTATTGCCGTTTTTCTTTAGTAAAACAAATCCCGAAATACAATAGAAATACATATATACATACAATTTTGTTTAGGTCATATCTTCTCCGTTTTGACTCCGATTTGACTCGTTCAAGTTGCGTTAGGTTTGTATTTGCAAGCCCTATATGTTAGTGTAGCTGTACAGTAGGTTTGAAAAGTTTAATTTTCGAGTTTATATTAAAATAATTATTTATATATAGGAAATCTTAGAAAATTCATAACTTTCACGTTTTAAGTCCGATTTTTGTGATCTTTACGTCTGTGTGATCGTAGCAATGTGTAGAATAGTTTTGTAAGCTTTCCTAAATGTTTTTCTACTGTTGGTGTACTGTTCTAATTGTATATTTTGTTTGCTTCGTGTATGTTTGCTCGGAATGTTTGTATGTTGATGCTTGGTGATCGAATTTAGACGGTGAGCAGTACTACGACGATTAGGAGTATTATTTTGAGCCGGACCAGCAGTATCTATCGGAGAACTTTGATCAAGGCAAGTATAACATGGGACTATCCTTGTTACCTATTCACTGCAATTATCATACATATGCATGTGTCCTCCTTGACAACCATAGAGATTATAACTTAGCTATTGATATCTTGTTTCCTTGTCAACCTTGGGTATGCATTTGGGTAGCTACTGCTAGCGCTTAATTATGAACAATGATCTTGTAATTTGACTAATGGATTATGCAATCAACCAATTAAGATGATTTTATTTCTGTTGGAAGGGGGCTAGAGCTTGTGGGTTATTTTGATGCTCTAGTTACTCTCCGTAAGGACTTACCTGTAAGTGATAACCGGGATATACAGTACAGCTGTGAGGGCTATATGGCTCTGGCTTTAGTTGTTCAAGAGACCTTTTCTAGCTTGTTAGTGGTTACCTTAAATGGCGTAAGAATGGCTTGCCACGTTGGGTGTAGTGCGAGCCCCTGGCCTAGTGTGTATAGGCTGCGGTTGTTGTGCCACAGGGAAGGGGGGTTCTACATCTGCCTGCCGAGTGAATCTAATGGCCCTAACTTGTTAGACGAACTCTTGAGTGGCTTTATATGGTTTTTGGGTGTTTGGGCTTGATCTCCCCACTCATTTGGAAATCATGACTCACAATGAAAGTGTACACCTCTGCGCAGAGTTTAATAAACTGGTATACTAGCCGTGCTCACGGATACGAGCGGCCTTGGGTATTCTTACAGAATAGTTGATCATAATTGTTATATCATGCTTAATTACTGTTGATATTATTATGCTCATGTTAATGCTATTCATTATCCTTATTACAATTGATCATTGATTCATTAATGGGATTGGATTACCTTGATGCTACTCAATTGCTAATTACATGATGAATAAAAGCTAAATGCAGTCAAACAGTGTCTAGCCTTTTTGAGCCTCATGAACCCTGTGTTATACTTGTTGAGTTCGACATGGACTCACTCTTGCTATTTCCCCCACACTCCAGTGTGTAGTAAGATGCTACTCGGAAAAAGGACAAAGGTGTAGTGGAGTTTCCAGAAGACTAGTAGAAGTGCTAGGCATATGTTACCCCCAGTCAGCCGTCCCTGAGAAGAATGGAGCCTGAAGTTTAGTCACCGTTCCGCGATACTCTGATGTAAGTGTTAATATAGCTATGTATACGTTATATAATAACATTGTTTCTGATACTTTTTCATTCTGACATATGTGTGGACTTCCTGGGCACACATATGCTTAGCCTGGTTTTGTTCTTTAGAAAACCGGGTGTGACACAATATGACAACAAGGATTAGCTATTAACGAATGCAAATTAGCAATTGTTCAATTCGGATCCAAAGTACAAATCACAGGTACTAGCTAAGACGTGTCGAGATGTAGCACAACAAGGTGAAAACAAAGGACGATGGAAAGAACTCATAGAACAAGCAAATAGCCCGGATTTTTACTTTTTCCTGAATTTTTCCCTGATTTTTCCAAAAGGCACCAGTAGGAATCAAACTTTTTTTATTTTTTCACTATTTTTATTATATTTTTCTCTGAATAAGGATCAAAAAAAGATGCAACCACAAAAATTGGCACTTACAACTAAGGTGGGATGTGGTCTACAGAAATAGAGCACGTTCTCAGAAAAGCTTACATAAACTTTTAAAATTTTTTTTCTTTATTTTCCTGAATTTTTTCAACAATTTTGATAAAACCAAAGAGGGCAAAGCCAAAGTGGTGAAACAATCTATTGTTGAGCGTGGGTAACAGTTGCAAGATGAACCTATGCTGAGAGAAGAATATGTAGAGCTATGGGTAGGCACACAATATGACAGCCAGGATTAGCAATTAACGAATACAGATTAGCGATTGTTCAATCCGGATCCAAAGTACAAATCACAGGTACTAGCTAAGACGTGTCGAGACGTAGCGCAACAAGGTGAAAACAAAGGACGATGGAAAGAACTCATAGAACAAGCAAATAGCCCGAATTTTTACTTTTTCCTGAATTTTTTCCGGATTTTTCCAAAAGGCACTAGTAGGAATCAAACCTTTTTATTTTTTCACTATTTTAATTATATTTTTCTCTCAACACGGATCAAAAAAAGATGCAACCACAAAAATTGGCACCTACAACTGAGGTGGGATGTTGTCTACAAAAATACAACACGTTCTCTGAAAAGCGTGCAAAAACTTTTACAATTTTTTTCTTTATTTCCCCGAATTTCTTTGGTAATTTTGATAAAACCAAACAGGGCAAAGCCAAAGTGACGAAACAATCTATTGTTGAGCGTGGGTATGAGTTGCAAGATGAACCTGTGCTGACAGAAGAATATGTGGAGCTATGGGTAGGCACACAATATGACAGCAAGGATTAGCAATTAACGAATACAGATTAGCGATTGTTCAATCCGGATCCAAAGTACAAATCACTGGAGCTGGCTAAGGCGTGTCGAGACGTGGCGCAACAAGGTGAAAACAAAGGACGATGGAAAGAACTTATAGAACAAACAAATAGCCTGGATTTTTCCTTTTTCCTGAATTTTTTCCTGATTTTTCCAAAAGGCATTAGTAGGAATCAAACTTTTTTATTTTTTCACTATTTTTTATATATTTTTCTCTGAACAAGGATCAAAAAAAGATGCAACCACAAAAATTAGCACCTACAACTAAGGAGGGATGTGGTCTACAAAAATACAACACGTTCTCTAAAAAGCATACAAAAACTTGAAAATTGTTTTTTTATTTTCCCGAGTTTGTTTGGCAATTTTGATGAAACCAAACAGGGCAAAGCCAAAGTGGCGACACAATCTGTTGTTGAGCGTGGGTAACAGTTGCAAGATGAACTTGTATGTGGAGCTATGGGTAGGCACACAATATGACAACAAGGATTAGCTATTAACGAATGTAAATTAGCGATTGTTCAATTCGGATCCAAAGTACAAATCACAGGTACTAGCTAAGACGTGTCGAGACGTAGCACAACAAGGTAAAAACAAAGGTCGATGGAAAGAACTCATAGAACAAGCAAATAGCCCGGATTTTTACTTTTTCCTGAATTTTTCCCTGATTTTTCCAAAAGGCACTAGTAGGAATCAAACTTTTTTTATTTTTTCACTATTTTTATTATATTTTTCTCTGAATAAGGATCAAAAAAAGATGCAACCACAAAAATTGGCACTTACAACTGAGGTGGGATGTGGTCTACAGAAATAGAGCACGTTCTTAGAAAAGCTTACAAAAACTTTTACAATTTTTTTTCTTTATTTTCCTGAATTTTTTCAACAATTTTGATAAAACCAAAGAGGGCAAAGCCAAAGTGGTGAAACAATCTATTGTTGAGCGTGGGTAACAGCTGCAAGATGAACCTATGCTGAGAGAAGAATATGTAGAGCTATGGGTAGGCACACAATATGACAGCAAGGATTAGCAATTAATGAATATAGATTAGTGATTGTTCAATCTGAATCCAAAGTACAAATCACAGGTACTAGCTAAGACGTGTCGAGACGTAGCGCAACAAGGTGAAAACAAAGGACGATGGAAAGAACTCATAGAACAAGCAAATAGCCCGAATTTTTACTTTTTCCTGAATTTTTTCCGGATTTTTCCAAAAGGCACTAGTAGGAATCAAACCTTTTTATTTTTTCACTATTTTAATTATATTTTTCTCTGAACACGGATCAAAAAAAGATGCAACCACAAAAATTGGCACCTACAACTGAGGTGGGATGTTGTCTACAAAAATACAACACGTTCTCTGAAAAGCGTGCAAAAACTTTTACAATTTTTTTCTTTATTTCCCCGAATTTCTTTGGCAATTTTGATAAAACCAAACAGGACAAAGCCAAAGTGGCGAAACAATATATTGTTGAGCGTGGGTATGAGTTGCAAGATGAACCTGTGCTGACAGAAGAATATCTGGAGCTATGGGTAGGCACACAATATGACAGCAAGGATTAGCAATTAACGAATGCAGATTAGCGATTGTTCAATCCGGATCCAAAGTACAAATCACTGGAGCTGGCTAAGGCGTGTCGAGACGTGGCGCAACAAGGTGAAAACAAAGGACGATGGAAAGAACTTATAGAACAAACAAATAGCCCAGATTTTTCCTTTTTCCTGAATTTTTTCCTGATTTTTCCAAAAGGCATTAGTAGGAATCAAACTTTTTTATTTTTTCACTATTTTTTATATATTTTTCTCTGAACAAGGATCAAAAAAAGATGCAACCACAAAAATTAGCACCTACAACTAAGGTGGGATGTGGTCTACAAAAATACAACACGTTCTCTAAAAAGCGTGCAAAAACTTGAAAATTGTTTTTTTATTTTCCCGAATTTGTTTGGCAATTTTGATGAAACCAAACAGGGCAAAGCCAAAGTGGCGAAACAATCTGTTGTTGAGCGTGGGTAACAGTTGCAAGATGAACTTGTATGTGGAGCTATGGGTAGGCACACAATATGACAACAAGGATTAGCTATTAACGAATGCAAATTAGCGATTGTTCAATTCGGATCCAAAGTACAAATCACAGGTACTAGCTAAGACGTGTCGAGACGTAGCACAACAAGGTGAAAACAAAGGACGATGGAAAGAACTCATAGAACAAGCAAATAGCCCGGATTTTTACTTTTTCCTGAATTTTTCCCTGATTTTTCCAAAAGGCACCAGTAGGAATCAAACTTTTTTTATTTTTTCACTATTTTTATTATATTTTTCTCTGAATAAGGATCAAAAAAAGATGCAACCACAAAAATTGGCACTTACAACTGAGGTGGGATGTGGTCTACAGAAATAGAGCACGTTCTCAGAAAAGCTTACATAAACTTTTAAAATTTTTTTTCTTTATTTTCCTGAATATTTTCAACAATTTTGATAAAACCAAAGAGGGCAAAGCTAAAGTGGTGAAACAATCTATTGTTGAGCGTGGGTAACAGTTGCAAGATGAACCTATGCTGAGAGAAGAATATGTAGAGCTATGGGCAGGCACACAATATGACAGCAAGGATTAGCAATTAACGAATACGTATTTGCGATTGTTCAATCCGGATCCAAAGTATAAATCACAGGTACTAGCTAAGACGTGTCGAGACGTAGCGCAACAAGGTGAAAACAAAGGACGATGGAAAGAACTCATAGAACAAGCAAATAGCCCGGATTTTTACTTTTTCCTGAATTTTTCCCTGATTTTTCCAAAAGGCACCAGTAGGAATCAAACTTTTTTTATTTTTTCACTATTTTTATTATATTTTTCTCTGAATAAGGATCAAAAAAAGATGCAACCACAAAAATTGGCACTTACAACTAAGGTGGGATGTGGTCTACAGAAATAGAGCACGTTCTCAGAAAAGCTTACATAAACTTTTAAAATTTTTTTTCTTTATTTTCCTGAATTTTTTCAACAATTTTGATAAAACCAAAGAGGGCAAAGCCAAAGTGGTGAAACAATCTATTGTTGAGCGTGGGTAACAGTTGCAAGATGAACCTATGCTGAGAGAAGAATATGTAGAGCTATGGGTAGGCACACAATATGACAGCCAGGATTAGCAATTAACGAATACAGATTAGCGATTGTTCAATCCGGATCCAAAGTACAAATCACAGGTACTAGCTAAGACGTGTTGAGACGTAGCGCAACAAGGTGAAAACAAAGGACGATGGAAAGAACTCATAGAACAAGCAAATAGCTCGAATTTTTACTTTTTCCTGAATTTTTTCCGGATTTTTCCAAAAGGCACTAGTAGGAATCAAACCTTTTTATTTTTTCACTATTTTAATTATATTTTTCTCTCAACACGGATCAAAAAAAGATGCAACCACAAAAATTGGCACCTACAACTGAGGTGGGATGTTGTCTACAAAAATACAACACGTTCTCTGAAAAGCGTGCAAAAACTTTTACAATTTTTTTCTTTATTTCCCCGAATTTCTTTGGTAATTTTGATAAAACCAAACAGGGCAAAGCCAAAGTGACGAAACAATCTATTGTTGAGCGTGGGTATGAGTTGCAAGATGAACCTGTGCTGACAGAAGAATATGTGGAGCTATGGGTAGGCACACAATATGACAGCAAGGATTAGCAATTAACGAATACAGATTAGCGATTGTTCAATCCGGATCCAAAGTACAAATCACTGGAGCTGGCTAAGGCGTGTCGAGACGTGGCGCAACACGGTGAAAACAAAGGACGATGGAAAGAACTTATAGAACAAACAAATAGCCTGGATTTTTCCTTTTTCCTGAATTTTTTCCTGATTTTTCCAAAAGGCATTAGTAGGAATCAAACTTTTTTATTTTTTCACTATTTTTTATATATTTTTCTCTGAACAAGGATCAAAAAAAGATGCAACCACAAAAATTAGCACCTACAACTAAGGAGGGATGTGGTCTACAAAAATACAACACGTTCTCTAAAAAGCATACAAAAACTTGAAAATTGTTTTTGATTTTCCCGAATTTGTTTGGCAATTTTGATGAAACCAAACAGGGCAAAGCCAAAGTGGCGAAACAATCTGTTGTTGAGCGTGGGTAACAGTTGCAAGATGAACTTGTATGTGGAGCTATGGGTAGGCACACAATATGACAACAAGGATTAGCTATTAATGAATGTAAATTAGCGATTGTTCAATTCGGATCCAAAGTACAAATCACAGGTACTAGCTAAGACGTGTCGAGACGTAGCACAACAAGGTAAAAACAAAGGTCGATGGAAAGAACTCATAGAACAAGCAAATAGCCCGGATTTTTACTTTTTCCTGAATTTTTCCCTGATTTTTCCAAAAGGCACTAGTAGGAATCAAACTTTTTTTATTTTTTCACTATTTTTATTATATTTTTCTCTGAATAAGGATCAAAAAAAGATGCAACCACAAAAATTGGCACTTACAACTGAGGTGGGATGTGGTCTACAGAAATAGAGCACGTTCTTAGAAAAGCTTACAAAAACTTTTACAATTTTTTTTCTTTATTTTCCTGAATTTTTTCAACAATTTTGATAAAACCAAAGAGGGCAAAGCCAAAGTGGTGAAACAATCTATTGTTGAGCGTGGGTAACAGCTGCATGATGAACCTATGCTGAGAGAAGAATATGTAGAGCTATGGGTAGGCACACAATATGACAGCAAGGATTAGCAATTAATGAATACAGATTAGTGATTGTTCAATCTGAATCCAAAGTACAAATCACAGGTACTAGCTAAGACGTGTCGAGACGTAGCGCAACAAGGTGAAAACAAAGGACGATGGAAAGAACTCATAGAACAAGCAAATAGCCCGAATTTTTACTTTTTCCTGAATTTTTTCCGGATTTTTCCAAAAGGCACTAGTAGGAATCAAACCTTTTTATTTTTTCACTATTTTAATTATATTTTTCTCTGAACACGGATCAAAAAAAGATGCAACCACAAAAATTGGCACCTACAACTGAGGTGGGATGTTGTCTACAAAAATACAACACGTTCTCTGAAAAGCGTGCAAAAACTTTTACAATTTTTTTCTTTATTTCCCCGAATTTCTTTGGCAATTTTGATAAAGCCAAACAGGGCAAAGCCAAAGTGGCGAAACAATATATTGTTGAGCGTGGGTATGAGTTGCAAGATGAACCTGTGCTGACAGAAGAATATGTGGAGCTATGGGTAGGCACACAATATGACAGCAAGGATTAGCAATTAACGAATGCAGATTAGCGATTGTTCAATCCGGATCCAAAGTACAAATCACTGGAGCTGGCTAAGGCGTGTCGAGATGTGGCGCAACAAGGCGAAAACAAAGGACGATGGAAAGAACTTATAGAACAAACAAATAGCCCAGATTTTTCCTTTTTCCTGAATTTTTTCCTGATTTTTCCAAAAGGCATTAGTAGGAATCAAACTTTTTTATTTTTTCACTATTTTTTATATATTTTTCTCTGAACAAGGATCAAAAAAAGATGCAACCACAAAAATTAGCACCTACAACTAAGGTGGGATGTGGTCTACAAAAATACAACACGTTCTCTAAAAAGCGTGCAAAAACTTGAAAATTGTTTTTTTATTTTCCCGAATTTGTTTGGCAATTTTGATGAAACCAAACAGGGCAAAGCCAAAGTGGCGAAACAATCTGTTGTTGAGCGTGGGTAACAGTTGCAAGATGAACTTGTATGTGGAGCTATGGGTAGGCACACAATATGACAACAAGGATTAGCTATTAACGAATGCAAATTAGCGATTGTTCAATTCGGATCCAAAGTACAAATCACAGGTACTAGCTAAGACGTGTCGAGACGTAGCACAACAAGGTAAAAACAAAGGTCGATGGAAAGAACTCATAGAACAAGCAAATAGCCCGGATTTTTACTTTTTCCTGAATTTTTCCCTGATTTTTCCAAAAGGCACTAGTAGGAATCAAACTTTTTTTATTTTTTCACTATTTTTATTATATTTTTCTCTGAATAAGGATCAAAAAAAGATGCAACCACAAAAATTGGCACTTACAACTGAGGTGGGATGTGGTCTACAGAAATAGAGCACGTTCTTAGAAAAGCTTAGAAAAACTTTTACAATTTTTTTTCTTTATTTTCCTGAATTTTTTCAACAATTTTGATAAAACCAAAGAGGGCAAAGCCAAAGTGGTGAAACAATCTATTGTTGAGCGTGGGTAACAGCTGCAAGATGAACCTATGCTGAGAGAAGAATATGTAGAGCTATGGGTAGACACACAATATGACAGCAAGGATTAGCAATTAATGAATACAGATTAGTGATTGTTCAATCTGAATCCAAAGTACAAATCACAGGTACTAGCTAAGACGTGTCGAGACGTAGCGCAACAAGGTGAAAACAAAGGACGATGCAAAGAACTCATAGAACAAGCAAATAGCCCGAATTTTTACTTTTTCCTGAATTTTTTCCGGATTTTTCCAAAAGGCACTAGTAGGAATCAAACCTTTTTATTTTTTCACTATTTTAATTATATTTTTCTCTGAACACGGATCAAAAAAAGATGCAACCACAAAAATTGGCACCTACAACTGAGGTGGGATGTTGTCTACAAAAATACAACACGTTCTCTGAAAAGCGTGCAAAAACTTTTACAATTTTTTTCTTTATTTCCCCGAATTTCTTTGGCAATTTTGATAAAACCAAACAGGGCAAAGCCAAAGTGGCAAAACAATATATTGTTGAGCGTGGGTATGAGTTGCAAGATGAACCTGTGCTGACAGAAGAATATGTGGAGCTATGGGTAGGCACACAATATGACAGCAAGGATTAGCAATTAACGAATGCAGATTAGCGATTGTTCAATCCGGATCCAAAGTACAAATCACTGGAGCTGGCTAAGGCGTGTCAAGATGTGGCGCAACAAGGCGAAAACAAAGGACGATGGAAAGAACATATAGAACAAACAAATAGCCCAGATTTTTCCTTTTTCCTGAATTTTTTCCTGATTTTTCCAAAAGGCATTAGTAGGAATCAAACTTTTTTATTTTTTCACTATTTTTTATATATTTTTCTCTGAACAAGGATCAAAAAAAGATGCAACCACAAAAATTAGCACCTACAACTAAGGTGGGATGTGGTCTACAAAAATACAACACGTTCTCTAAAAAGCGTGCAAAAACTTGAAAATTGTTTTTTTATTTTCCCGAATTTGTTTGGCAATTTTGATGAAACCAAACAGGGCAAAGCCAAAGTGGCGAAACAATCTGTTGTTGAGCGTGGGTAACAGTTGCAAGATGAACTTGTATGTGGAGCTATGGGTAGGCACACAATATGACAACAAGGATTAGCTATTAACGAATGCAAATTAGCGATTGTTCAATTCGGATCCAAAGTACAAATCACAGGTACTAGCTAAGACGTGTCGAGACGTAGCACAACAAGGTGAAAACAAAGGACGATGGAAAGAACTCATAGAACAAGCAAATAGCCCGGATTTCTACTTTTTCCTGAATTTTTCCCTGATTTTTCCAAAAGGCACCAGTAGGAATCAAACTTTTTTTATTTTTTCACTATTTTTATTATATTTTTCTCTGAATAAGGATCAAAAAAAGATGCAACCACAAAAATTGGCACTTACAACTGAGGTGGGATGTGGTCTACAGAAATAGAGCACGTTCTCAGAAAAGCTTACATAAACTTTTAAAAATTTTTTTCTTTATTTTCCTGAATATTTTCAACAATTTTGATAAAACCAAAGAGGGCAAAGCCAAAGTGGTGAAACAATCTATTGTTG